>CAUYQG010062744.1:0-45669 GCA_963574415.1 Tarsius wallacei | reverse complement strand
AGCCTCGACCTGCTAGGCTCCGGCAATCCTTCCGCCTCAGCCTTCCAAGTAGCTGGAACTACAGGCGCGCGCTACCACGCCCGGCTGATTGTTTGATTTATTGTAGAGATGAGGTCTCGCCAAGTTGCCCAGGCGGGTCTCGAACCCACGGGCTCAGGCAATCCACTCACCTCAGCCTCCCAAAGCGCGGGATTACAGGCTGAGCCACCGAGCCCAGCTTTGTTGTTTTTTTTTTAAAGAGACAAGCTCTCACTACGCTGGATTAGAACTCCTGGGCTTGGGCCAGGCGTGGTGGCTCACGCCTGTCATCCCAGCACTTTGGGAGGCCAAGGCAGGAGGACTACCTGAGCCCAGGAGTTCAAGACCAGCCTAGACAACATAGCAAAAGCTCTCTCTATAAAAAAAAAAAAAGAGCCGGGCTCGGTGGCTCAGCCTGTAATCCCGCGCCTTGGGAGGCTGAGGTGAGTGGATGCCTGAGCCCGCGGATTCGAGACCCGCCTGGGCAACTTGGCGAGACCTCATCTCTACAATAAATCAAAAACCAGCCGGGCGTGGTAGCGCACGCCTGTAGTTCCAGCTACTTGGAAGGCTGAGGCGGAAGAATCGCCTGAGCCCAGCAAGTGGAGGCTGCGGTGGCCCGGAGCGGCCACTGCACTCCAGTCTGGGCGACGGAGTGAGACGCCAACTCAAAAAAAAAAAAAAAAAAAAAAAAAGAAAAGGGGAAAGATGCTAATTTTTTAAACAATCAAAAATGAAAAATTTTAATGCTGCTTAAAAAAGTCTGCAGTCCTGTACTTAATTAATACAGAAGTTTTAAAAAGTATGCCGTGTAGAGCCAGGTTACCAGGAAGGTGTTCTAGGGGTCATTTAAATGTTTGGTGCTTTGTTTCCAAATTATATTTTATGTTAATAATAAAAAAACGCTGTCATATTCAAAGGTATGACATCACTAATAATTGACCTAAAGTAGACTGTCTGTGTATTAATTTATGCTGCTGCCTGGTTAATTCATTTTAACACATACCTGGACATAAGGCTTCTTGCTCTGCTGTTTTGATACAACAGAATATTTTCCTTGTCTTTTGATTCTGTACCTACTGGTCATCCACATACTAGTTTCTGTTTATCTCCATGAATGATTATGTCTTGTAACCCAGTGCAGAAAGAGGTTAGGGCTAGAAGAAAGGAGAATGAACTGGCATTCTTCTCCCACAGGATCCTTTGTACGGGTTTCTCACTCCCTCCCCACCCTGTCCCAATACTGAGGGGTGAGGGGTCAGAATTGATAGAGTTGTTCAGATGGAGCTTTGGAAGGTCCTGATCATTTGGGTGTCCACGTTATGATAATATGGCTTAGTGCTGAGGAGAAAGCCCTTGTTCACTCCCTTGGAGCCTCTCACCCATTCCTGCACAGAACCTGGCACTGTTTCTTGCACACTTGTACCCTCCAAGGATTTGAGAGCAGAAGCCTGGTGAGTGAGCACTGGCATCCTCTCTATAAGTGTGGACAAAGTGAAATTCCTCCCAGAAGCTTAGTAAGCAATGGATGTGGCAAGAAACAGTCACAGCAAAAGAACAGGGAAGATTTCATGTGGTAACAGCTGTTTTTAAACTGGCTAGGGGAATACTTGAGACATGTCACTGTGGAAAGTCCCAGAAATAGCTGGATGCTGAGGTCCTGGTACAAGGCAGGTGGAAGTTATCCAGCCATATATACTTGCATTACAGCTATTCAAAGATAATATACTAAGATTTGGAGTGGAACCTTAAAAAGCTAGTACCATATGGTCACCACTTACTGTTTTGAACCAGGGATGTTTGGCACTGTCTAATAAAAACAAGATATAGAAATAAATGGGATGCTGATGGATATTTTACTTTGCATGAGTAAAATATTGAATTTATATTAATAATTAAATGCTATACACTTGAACTCATAGAGTTAAGTCTTTGTGTGAAAACTGTTTACCAAATAAATAACAATAAATTACCATTTATATATTATTTAAGTACATTTAACATTTCACTTGATTAAAAAGTTTTATTGAAAGCTGGGTGCAATGGTCTGTACTTATAGCCCCTGTAATCCCAGCTACACAGGAGACTGAGGCAAGAGGATTCCATGAGCCCAGGAGATCAAAACTCCTGAGCAACATAGTGAGACCCCCATCTTAAAAAAAAAAAAGGATTTTTCTTAAGTTTGAAAAATACACAAAAACAGTAGATGTTAGGGCCAAAATAGGCAGGCAATTGCATTTTTCACCTTTTCTCGTTTAATGTAGTGATTTTGGCTGTGGCTTCTTTTTCTCATTTAATGTCGTGATTTTGGCTGTGGCTTCTTTAACAGGAGCCAATTTTTAAAACAGTATTGTTAATTAGAATAGAAAAGCAAACAAACAAATTAAACTGATCTAATATAAGGGTGCATCATTATACAGGAGTAAGATGGTAAATAATACACATAGGCAGTAAACAGGGAAAAGAAAGGAAAAGAGATTTCAAATAGTCAATTGAAAACATAACAAAAGGTTAGCAGTTCTCCCTCTTCCTTGCTCTTATTCTGAAAACAGAAGGATTAAATAAATTGATTCAGGCAGCTGTACTTTGAAATGCCATAAAGGACTCTTCTTCTGGTGCAGTATTGATAAACTCCCTAAGTGTGTCACTGGCATTTTAGTTTTCCTAACCCTGCAAAAAGAGGCAGGGTGTGAATTTCACCTCCTGCCTTCCTGCCCTGGGAACTGCTTAAACAATTTCTGTGTGCATGTGTGAGTGGCTCCTCTTCATTATATGCTGGGTTAAAGGGTTCCTTCTCTGGGACATCTCTGAATTCCCTCATAAGATGAGAGGGAGACATGGCCTGTGACCAGCTGAACAGTTTACTACCGTATTGCATCAAGAGAGCAACCACCTAGAAATGCTTTATGCCCGCACCCCCATTTTCTTGGTGGGGGATTTATAGGCCTATTCGGCAAAATTGTACTGAGGTGAAGCAGCAACATCATCCTGTGTCTTCAAACAAACAGCTTCCCTGCTGCTGCTGATCAGCGTTCCTGGGAGGGCGGTGATTGAAATTTAGCACTTAGAGCAACTTAATTGGCACATGGATCTGTTAAGCATATGCCCACACCACAGGCATGCCATCTGATATGCCCATAGGGTTCCCCGCACCTCACACATGCTCACATTTTGCTAAAGAAGCAAGTTTTGAACAGATCCCTGAATGAAGCTGTGCTGTGGTGTAGGACAGGGGTGGCCTTAGAGGACAGGTCTGCAGGGATCTCTGCCTATCTTTAGGTTACTATAGTTCTTTGTTTCTTTGAGATCAGAACAAATCTAAGGTCATGGAGTTCCAGTTGGCTCGCTGTGAAAAAAGTGTTAATAATCTGTTCACTGATGCTTGTGCCTTTTTAGTAAATCAAGCACTGGGCTGGTAGAGTGGAACTTGGAAGGATTCGGCACTCCTCAGTAGCTTGCAGTGTCAGAATTTGGGTTAGAATGTTCTAGGCTCACTATGACTAGAACTGATCCCTTAGCCTTCAGAGAAAATCCAGGAAATCAATGTCAACATCTTTCTACCAAGTTGGAAACAGCTGGGTTGGGCCAAATGTTCTAAGTTATAAGCACCAGGAGGAAAATATGAACCTCAAAAGAAAACTGAGCAAAGGCATTACGTTCTTTTCTTACTGAGGAAGAGCAAGTGAGATTGGGGAAATCAGTGGTTAGAAACACACAGTGCTGTTGAATCTTCCCAAGTGTCCTTGGGCTCATGAATTTCAAGTAACCAGGTAGACCCTGGCCATTGC
The DNA here is from genome assembly GCA_963574415.1 of Tarsius wallacei. Classification (NCBI taxonomy): domain Eukaryota; kingdom Metazoa; phylum Chordata; class Mammalia; order Primates; family Tarsiidae; genus Tarsius; species Tarsius wallacei. The sequence goes on along the minus strand of CAUYQG010062744.1, from coordinate 41,863 downwards.
TGCAGAAGGAACAAAAAGAAGCTGCCTTCTCAAGCTGCTGTGATGGGATGAGTTTCAGTGGGACTGATCAGCTTTTCAGCAACTTCCCTTTTCTTTGCCGAGCGCTTCTGTACTGAGAGCATCAAAGACTCCCAGACGAAAGCTGTATTTCTTGTGATCTCTTTTGCTTTTGTTTTGTTTTTTTGTTTTTTGTTTTTTTGAGTTGGAGTAGCAATCTGTCGCCCAGACCGGAGTGCAGTGGCACGCTTCCAGCCACCGCAGCCTGGACCTGCTGGGCTCCGGTGATCCTTCCACCTCAGCCTTCCAAGTAGCCGGAACTACAGGCGCGCGCTACCACGCCCGGCTGATTTTTGATTTATTGTAGAGATGAGGTGTCGCCAAGTTGCCCGGTTAGATCTCCAACCCGTGGGCGCAGGCAATTCACTCGCTTCGGCCTCCCAAAGTGCTGGGATTACAGGCTGAGCTACCCAGCCCGGCCTGTGTTCTCTTTTGGCATCAGACAAAATCCTAGGCTCATAATAAATGCTTAATAAATGTTTGTTGAATTCTGAAAGACTGAACTAAGTAGTTTGGGTTCATCTGGGTGAAATTGAAAATAGTGATGCCTTCAGTTTTGCAGAAAGATTTGCTATGAAGCTAATAAAGCTAATAAAGCTTAAATTTCAGTATTCCACAATTCACAGATCCCCCCCCCCCCCCAGGACCAGTTTCTAATTTTTAATTTTTTCTGTTATGGAGGCCACCCCAATCCCAAATACTATAAGTTTCAAGATTCCCTACAACTTAGACTTGTTCCTCCCATTAAAATGCTGTTGCTTATCCCTCCTATAGTGACTGCTTTCCAATGGCTTTCCTAGAAATTGGGAATTCAGAAGAAACAGTTAAAATCAAGCTCACACAGGAGAAAGGAAAGGAACTAATTTTTTAGAAGCCCATGCTAATTGATATGTAATTTGCATTTATTAACTCATTTAATTTCTTACAATAATTTTGTCAGGGAGATAGCATTACTCTTTGTCCCCTTTAGTAGATGGGGATACTGACATTCAAAGAAGTTAGGTAACCGTCTTAGTCTTAGTGTGACCCGGCTACTAGGGCTGGGAACGACATCATCACCAACTTTCCTCTTTCCTAACCATCTACTCAGTGGCTACTTGGTAGTATGCATATTTGACTGCTCTACCAGCCTTCCCTGAAAGTGTTAAACCTACCAGGGTAAGAAACACCTGGAGGGGCCTCTTGCTGCAGGATGATAAGGAGAAAGGTAGGGGAGAGGATGGGCCTCAGCAGTTCAGTGGAAGGCAGGACTTGTCAGGCCAGGCCTTTCCCAGTTAGTGTAGCAAATGCTGTAACAATTCATTCAATTATGTTAAGCGCCCATTAAAGGAATCCTAAGCCCTCCCTTGGGCCATTTCAGTTCTTAGGGATTGTAATTGTTTGAGACTAACCATGATTTCTCTTTTGCCTTCAGGTGATTCTCATTTTGACAAAGCTCTATGACTATAACCTGGGGAGCATCACAGAGAGCTCACTTTGGAGGTACAGTAGATAAACTGAGTTACTAATCACAGTGTTATTTAAGCATAATGCCTGCTACTGATCTCTCCATCCCCTTTTTTCCTGGCAGGAAAGTTTCTGTTTATGTGCCCTCCTTGCTTTCTCTGTTCCTTCTTTGTTTCCCTTACTGTTGGGTTGGGTGTTATCTCCAGGCACACCAGAGCCATCTTTATAGACCCCTTCTTTTAGTCATTTTTTTTTTTTTTTTGGCTAAACTTCAGTAGGTTGTTTTTATGCATTTTGGTTTCCACTGTTCTCATTGAACTCCGAGCTATTGCAGTCGAAGCAAGAGTGAAGGTCTCTTTGCAGAACGGATCAACAGCCTCTAGGTCTGCAAAAGCCATGCTCACTACTGGTTTAACACTGTTTGGCAGCTTCTCTTCCATGGTGGTCCTGCAGTTCACTAGCAGTATATAGGCATGACACAGAAACTCTTATGCACACTCTTACATTCTTACATCTGGGATTCATGCTATATTGTCTAACACACAGAGATGGTGAATATGTATATATATATTTTTGTTGTTGTTGTTGTTTTTTAATGAATGGGCACACATTTTTTTAGGGGTTAAGTAACTCCTTGAATACCAGCACAGCTGTGCAGTTGGCTACTAAGATTCTAAAAGCACAGATGGGAAACTCCTCAGAAACACAATATATTCTGTTCTTTCTAGTTCTAAAACTCTGCTTTATCTTACTTCTTATAGGCTCTTCTTGCTAGCCTGTGTCGGGAGCTTACATCCAAACTAATCTCTGAAGCCCAGGAGAGTACTACCTCTGATTGGTTAGGCCTGGGTCACATGATAATCCCTGAGTTAGGAAAAGAGTGGAGACAACCCCAGGGTTAATATGCAGTTATGTAACTGAAAGTATGAGAGATTTGATAGGAGCCTTAATAAAAGTACAATTCTTTAGTGCATGAAGGGGCCAGCACATCTTGTATTGTTTACATTCTATCTCCTCATCAGAAACTCCATGACTTTAAGTAAGTTTATGTGTCCCTGATATATTTTCTAATATACATACATTCATGAGTAGAAGCCAGCTTTTGTTTTCTGCGATGCATCTGCCCATATAAAGTGTAGTTTGTATATTAGAAAATTAAAAGATTTCCAAATTTGTCTCAGTGTGATAGAGGCTTTTAGCAGCCATAATTCTCTACCCATGCAAGTGGGAAGGGCATGCTGGAGGGGCCTGAGGAGCAGGCTGTTCTAGACTGCTGAATCTTCTGTTCAGCATCCTTCTTTCCCTGTGATAGGGAATTGAGACTGATGTCCCAGCCTAGGAAGAACGTTCTTTCCAATCTTAGAAAGGGCTAATGAAATAAAAATGGCATCATATTCCACTGATATCAGGCCTTCCTTCTGAGAAAGCAATCTCCTTGAGTGAAGTTTGGGAAGGTGTGGCAAGAATGGCCTGCTAGCTTTTCAATCTTAGAATCAATTTCACTGGAGGACATATACAGTCATGTGCAGCTTAAGGATGTTTTGGTCAATGACAGACCACATATACCACAATGGCCCCATAAGATTGTTGTACTGCATTTTTACTGTGCCTTTTCTATGTTCAGACACATGAGTACTTACCATTGTGTAACAGTTGCCTACAGTATTCAGCATAGTAACATACTGAACAAGTGTGTAGCCCAGGAGCAATAGCCTAGGAGAGTAGTAGGTTATGCCATCTAGGTTTGTGTAAGTACACTCTAAGATGTTTGTACAGTGATGAAATTGCCTAAGGTTGAGTTTCTCAGAATGTATCTACCACATTAAGCTTAAGCTGTTTCCTATCTGTGGTTCTGCATCTGCTAATTCAACCCAGCTAGGATAGAAAAATATTTGGGAAAAAGAATAACAACAATAAAAATAATACAAGTAAAATAATACAGTGTAACAACTATTTATATAACATTGACATTGTATTAGGTATTATAAGTAATCTAGATGACTTGAAGTATACAGGAAGATATTCACAGGTTATATGCAAATACTAAACCATTTTATATCAGAGATTTGAGCACCTGTCAGTTTTGTTATGCATGGGTGGGGGGTCTAGGAACAAATACCCATAGATTTTATATGTTCATATATATATATATATACATATATATGTATATGTGTGTATATATATATGTATATATATATATCTCCACACACACAATACACCTGCTGATATGTAATTAGCTTCTCCAGTACACCAATGATAGACATTTGTCATATACTGGAAATGACTATTGGAGATGCTCTGTACTATTAGAAATTGGATTTTAAAAATGTGGTACATATACACAATGGAATACTACGCAGCCATAAAAAAGAACGAAATCATGAATTTCACAGCAACCTGGATGGAACTAGAGTCTATAATACTGAGTGACCTCTCACAGATACAAAAACTGAGTATCACATGTTCTCACTCATATAGTAGACCTTGATCATCCAACGTACTACCACAAGAAAATGACTGACTGTGGTGGGAAACTATGGGGGGTGGGGAGGGGTAGGGTGATGGGATTAATTGTAGTAAATATCTGTCTGGGGATGGGGAGACACTTCCTATCAACAAGGGTGCCTGAACAAGGCATATTTGTACACCTAACCCTTAACTGTACTCCACAATATCATAATAAAAAATATTGAATAAAAAAATAAAATAAAATAAAATAAAAAAGTCTTAAGTGCTATGATTGGTACTTAGGTCAAGATAGGCCAGATTTTACCATTACAATAAGCTCTGAAATCTAAGTGGCTTAAAATCTTATGGCTTTTGTTTGTTTGTTTGTTTTCCTATCACAGTCTTAGTGGGTCAGTCAGCTTTCCTTCATAGCTTGTCTTCAAGCAGGGACTTAGATTTCTAGGCTTCTGTCTTCTGCAGTGGCCATCTTAAAACCATGACCTTCAGGGTCACTCTGGAAAGAGAAGAGAAATTGAGGCAATTATATAGGGGTAGAAGGGGGATGTAGCATTATATGGCAGGCCTGGAAATAGTATGTGTTATTTCCACACACATTCTTTTGGCTAGGATTCAGTCACATTGCCTTAATATAATTGCACAGGAGGAAATGGGGAAATCCAGTGTACCTAGGATATGAAAAATGAAATCGAATTTGGTGAACCCACATCATTGTCTCGGTCACAATTGGGAATCAACTTATTGGACAGTAAAGTGAATGGGTATAAACTATATCTGGATTGTGACTATCTACAGTTTCATACAAAATATCAAATGTTTCTAATTCAGTATGTACATTCCCTCTTCTACCTAAGGGATCCATAGGATTTCATAGCTGCCACATTGTAGTAGATCTAGTCTTGGAGTCAATGGTCAAAGGGGCGTGGCGTTACTACATTGCCCTGTATTCCAGTAATTGAATGACACTTGGTTACTGCTTAGATACATTTTTGATGTTTTAGCTTTACCTTCATTAATTCACAAATCGTCTCTGTATCCTCAATGCATGTTAAAATTACTAGATTTATGGGAAGCACAAAGATAGAGGTCACATGTGTTTCCTATCATATAGAGAACTGAACTGGAAATAACATGATAAAGGTTTGCCCACCTCTAATTTCTCACCATATGAAAATAGGATTACTCTATAAAAACTTCAGAAATATTTATAGACTTCGTACTTGGTACAATGAAATAACTAGTATCAGACCTGCTCTCCTACCATAAGTAACTACTAAACTGAACAAAATATACAAACCAATCCCTTTTAGGCATTGGACAATGCACGGTACATGACAATAATCCTTGAGAGAAAGGAAACTCAAAATAAGAACTTTACATTCAGCCTGGGAGCATTTTCCAAACCACTTTCAGAGGATTGTAGTAGACAAATAAATTGGAGTTTGGGCCTGCAAAGGTGGCTGGAAATTGCATGACAGGGTATACAGATAGCAAGGAATGACAAAGGAGGAGCCTCAGAAATCTGTATAGAGGTTTCATTTGGGCCCTTAGCAAAATCCTAAGCTGTGAGATTCTGCAAGGTATATCAGAAGACAACAAAAACAAAAACAAAATAACCAAAACAAACAGCTGGAGGAGGTGAAAGCCAAGTCTAGATTTCAGAACTTGCTCATGCTGTGAAGACATTGGCGTTCTGATGTATTCATAATGGAGAGATCTCATTGAGACCCTGAAATATGCCCTGAGAATAAGGACCATACCACATGAGCAAAAGCTAAGTCCCAGAAGTAAGAAAAATCTGAAATAGACTCTAAAAGCCTAAAATAAGCCTCAACAGAATCAAAGTGATCCACCAGTAATTTAACTTTTAGAAGAATATTCAATATTCTTCAGAGGAAGATAACAATATCCAGAGTCTCTCTATATTCAGCATAAAATTTTTTAAATTGCTGAACTTATGAAGAAGCAGAGGAAAAGTTAACCTATAATTAAGAGGGAAAATGGTCAATTGAAGAGATTCACAAATGACCAAAATTTTGGAATTAATGAAGAAAGACTTTAAAATTATAAATATGTTTAAAAATTCTAAATAGTTTCCACCTGCTGATCCTTCGTATGAGACCAAAGCTCTAGTCAGCAACTTGACTACAATCTTATGAAAAAGCATGATCCAAAGTCATTTAGCTGAGACAGTTAAGCCACATTCAGATTTCTGGCCCACAGATACTGTGAGATAATAAATTACACTACAATATTTAAAGGAAATGATTGCACAAATGGCTAAAGAGATGGATGAAACTACAACAGAAAGAGGAAAACTGAAAAAGAATCAAATGAAAATTATAAAAGTAAAAAATACAGTATCTGAAGTGAAGAATCAGAGACTGGGCATGTAATTCCAACTCTTTGGGAGGCCAAGGCAAGAGGATTGCTTGAGTCCAAGAGTTCAAGACCATCTTAGGCAACATAGTAGACCTTGTTTCTACAAAAAAAAAAAAAAAAAAAAAATTAACTGATTGTGGTGATGTGCACCTGTAGTCTTAGCTACTCAAGAGGTTGAGGTGGAAGGATTGCTTGAGCCCAGGAGTATGAGACTGCAGTGAGCCATTATTGTGCCACTGCACTCAGCCTGGGTGACAGAGTGAAATGCTGACTCAATAAAACAAAAAAATGAAGTGAGGAATCCATTGGATGGGCTTAACAGCAGAGTGACACAGCTGAAGAAAGGATTAATAAATGTAAAGACAGGCTAGTAAAAATTATCAAAATTAAAGTACAGAAAGGAAATAAAAAGAGAAAATATAGGACAGAGTGCTAGAGGACATTGGGACAATATAAAACAAACTAATATGTATAGTGGAGAGAAGAAATATTTGAAGATAAAAATCCCTACATTTTCCATATTTTATGAAAGGTATCAACCTATAGATCCAAGAAATTCAGAGACTCCCAAGCAGATAATTTATCTGAAGACTATTCATAATCTGCTGGAAATCAAAGTTAAAGAGAAGATCTTAAAAGCATCCAGAGGAAAAGCACATATTACATTTAGAGGTACAACAATAATAATGATGGCTTTTTATCAGAAACAATGGAAGCTAGTATGGAATATCTTTATTTTATTTTATTTTATTTTATTTTGAGTTGGAGTCTCACTCTGTTGCCCAGGCTGGAGTGCAGTGGCATGCTCATGGCCACTGCAGCCTCTAGCTGCTGGGCTCAGGTGATCCTTCTACCTCAGGCTTCTGAGTAGCTGAAACTACAGGTGTGCACCATCATGCCTGGCTAATTTTTTTTTTTTAATTGTAGAGATGAGGTCTCACCAAGTTGCCCAGGCTGATCTCAAACCCCAGAGCTCAGGCAATCCTCTCTCCTCTGCCTCCCAAAGCCCTGGAATTACAGGTGTGAGCCATCATGCCTGGCTGGAATGATATCTTTAAAATGGTGAAATAAAAGAAAGAATTTGTCAACTTGGAATTCTGTTTCCAGTGAAAATATCCTTCAAAACTAAAGGCCTTCACTTCACCTTCCTATTCTTTGTCAGAAGCAATAATTCAGCTGGCACAACAAGTGGGGTCAGGGTCAAGAATTTGGCCGGCAGAATTAACAAAGGCAGGGTTAAGGAATATAGTTAGGAGATTGATTACATATGGGGGGGTTGATATAAAATATATTTAGGATACTAGGAGCCAGGTTTTCACTGTTAGAGAAATGAATTACGAATATAGTAGGAGGTACTTGAATAGATCTGTGGTATTTGGCTAGAATTAGACGTATTGGGGTGAACTCATGGTTTAGTCCCAAATCATCTTTGTACAACATACTTATTTTAAATAAGATATTTATTAACTTTGCAGTGGTGAAACAAGGCACATGCCGTCCTTTGTTATTGTGGTAAAATACAAATAACATAAAACTTACCATTTTAACCATTTTAAGTGTATGTTTCATAGTATTACGTATACTCATATTGTTGTGCAACCATCTCTGTTACCTCCTTCCAAAACTTTTTTTGTCCTCTCAAACTGAAATTCTGTACGCATCAAATATTAATTATCCATTCTCCCTTTCCCCCAGACCCTGGCAACCACCATTTTACTTTCTGTCTTTATGAATTTGACTACTTTAGTTACCTCATATGAGAAGTATCATACGGTATTAGTTTTTTTGTGGCTGGCCTATCACTTAGCGTAATGTTCATCCATGTTGCAGCATGTGTCAGAATTTCACTCCTTTTAAGGCCAAATAATATTTCATTATATGTATATACCATATTTCGTTTGTCATTCATTGATTGATGGGCTTTTGAGTTGCTTTCATCTTTTGTCTACTGTGAATAATTCTACATAGGCATACAAATGTCCATTTGAGTTCCTGCTTCCAATTCTTTTGGTTATACACCTACAGTGAAATTGAAGAATCATATGTAATTCTACATTTAATTTGTTGAGGAACTGCCATACTTATTTTCATGATGGTTGCACTATTTTATATTTTCACTAGCAGGGTACAGGGTTCAAATTTCTTCACATCCTCAACACTGATTCTTTTCCTTTCTTTTTTTTTTTAATAACAGTCATCCTAATGGATATCTCATTGTGGCTTTGATTTGCGTTTTCCTAATGATTAGTGATGTTGAACATCTTTTCTTGTGCTTATCAGCATTTGTATATCTTCTTAGAGAAATGTCTGTTCAAGCCCTTTGCCCATTTTCAAATTGGGTTTTTGTTGTTGTTGTTGTTGTTGAGTTATAGGAGTTATTTACATATTCTCGATATTAACTCCTTGCCAGAAATATGATTTGTAATTTTTTCAATCATTCTGTGAGTTGCCTTGCACTTTATTGTTTGTGTCCTTTGATGCACAAAAGTTTTCTATTCTGATGTAGTCCAATTTCTCTGTTTTTGTTGCTGTTGCCTGTGCCTTTGGTGTTATAGCCAAAAAAAATCATTGCCAAATACAATGTCACAAAGCTTTTAATCTATGTTTTCTTTTAAGAATTGTACAGTTTAGTGTTCACCTTTAAATCTATAACTGATTTACTTTGAGTTAGTTTTTGTATGCGGTGCGGGTTAAGAGTTCAACGTCAGCTTCTTACATGTGCATATACGGTTTTCCCAATAGCATTTGTTAAGAAAACTTCTTTTTTCATTGAATGGTCTTGGAACCTTTGTCAAAAATTATTTGACCTGGCCAGGCGTGGTGGCTCAGCCTGTAATCCCAGCACTTTGGGAGGCAGAGGTGAGAGGATTGCCTGAGCCTGGAGGTTCGAGACCAGCCTGGGCAACTTGGTGAGACCTCATCTCTACAAAAAATCACAAAAACTAGCTAGGCATGATGACGTGCATTTGTAATTCCAGCTACTTGGAAGGCTGAGGCAGAAGGATTGGTTGAGCCCAGCAGGTCAAAGCTGCAGTGACTGTGAGCATGCCACCGCACTCCAGCCTGGGCAACAAAGAGTGAGACTCCAACCCCCGCCCCCCCAAAAATTATTTGATCATATATACAGGATTTATTCGGGACTCTATTATATTAATAATAATAATATAATAATATAATATATGTATGTCTCCATGCTTGTACCAAACTGTTTTAATTACTGTAGCTTTGTAGTAAGTTTTGAAATCAGGAAGTATGACTCCTCCAACTTTGCTCTTCTTTTTCAAGATTAAAGGACCCACACCATCTTAATCAAGTTGTAAAAGTTAATATCACAAGTAACAAGAACAATTGATATTGTGTGCCAACTGATACGATGCATTAGGTAGAACACAGCATCACTTCTGTGGCATTCCTGCCAAAAACAAACCAAATCAAAACAAAAAAGAATAACCTGTCTTGAATAATAAGGATATATCAGACAAATCCAAATGGAATGATATTCTGCAAAATAATTGGTATGTGCCCTTCAAAAATGTCAAAGTCATGAAAGACAAAAACAGAGGAATTCATTTAAATTGAAGGAAATTAAATAGTTCTGTAACTAAATGTGGTGCATGATTCTGGATTGGATTCTAGAATTATAAAGACCACTTTTAGGTAGTGTAACCATTACAGAAAATAGCATAGAGATTCCTCAAAAAACTAAAAATAGAACTATCACATGATCCAGCAATCCCACTTCTGGGTATATATCCAAAGTAAATGAAATTGATATGTCAAAGAGAGAGATCTACATCCTCATGTTCATTACAGCAAATTCACTATAGCCAAGATATGGAGTCAACCTAAATGTCCATCAATGGATGAATGGATAGAGAAAATGTGGTACATACATACAATGGAAAACGTATTCAGTCTTTAAAAAAAGAAGGAAATCTTGTCATTTGCAACAACATGAATGAATCTAGGAAACATTATGCTAAGTAAAATAAGCCAGGCAAGAAAGACAAATATCACATGATCTCACTTACATATGGAATCTGAAAAAGTTGAACTCATAGAGAGTGGAATGATGGTTGCTAGAGACCGGGGGAGGAGGGACTAGGGAGATGTTAGGGTTTGGGTACAAAGTTTGAGGTAGACAGAAGGGAGAAGTTCTGGAGATCTATTGGACAGCTTGGTGACTACTGCTAATAACAATGTAGTGTGTAGTACTTGAAAACTGCTAGGAGTAGATTTTAAATGTTCTCACCACAAAAGAAAGGTAAGTATGCAAGGTGATAGATATATTAATTAGCCTGATTTAATAGTTTCATAATATATATATCAAAACGTCATGCGCTGTAAATATATATATTTTTTTACTTGTCAATTATACCCTAATAAAGCTGGGTATTGGAAAGAACATTGTCAAAACAAACAGTAACATTTGAGTGAAATCTGTGGATTAGATGATAGCATTGTGTCATTGTGAATTCCCTGAATCTGAGTCATTATATCTACAACTTATTTTTAAACAGTTCAAAAATTATGTGTGTTTGGAGAGGTATCTAAGCATATCCACATATACAGAAAGATAGAGAGAGAGAGAATGATTAAACAAATGTGGCAAAATGCTAGCAATTTAATGTTACCAGTTAAAAGGATGCTTGGGAGTTTTTGGTACTATTCTTGCAGTTTTTCTGTAAACTTACATTTGATTCAAAGCAACACGTTTAAAAACCAGAAAAATGAAGGCCAAATATAGACATTTTTAGACAAACAAAAACTGAGAGAATTTGTTGTCAGTAGACCTGCACTGCAGAAGAAATGAAAGAGGTTCCCAGGGTTGAATAGAAATGATCCCAGATGGGAGCCTGCATCTACAGGCAGGAAGATGAGCACTGGAAATGGTAAGATTTTAAACCCCACTTTCAGACCTGTAATTCAATATGGTGGATTAAGCACATGTGTTTAGCTCCTCTCCCTCTCAACTCTTAAACATTACTGTAAAGGTTAAAGTTATAAATCCACAAAAATAAATAGAGAGCATCAGTTCATCACAGATTTCGACAAGTTTCTAGAGACTGAAAGCAGGTGATAGAGTAAGTGCTGAATGAGAAAGCAGGGAGGAGGAACTCTCACTTGAATGTATGGAAGGGCCTCACACTGTGGCTCAATGCCTCTAAACCTATTGTTTTAATGTTTTGTTTTGTTTTTTAATTTTTGAGTTAAAATCTCACTCTGTCGCCCAGGCTGAAGTGCAGTAGCATGCTCACGGCCACCCCAGCATCGACCCACTGGGCACAGGCAATCCTTTCACCTCAGCCTTCCAAGTACCCAGAACTACAGGTGTGCACTACCACGCCCGGCTAATTTTTTGATTTATTGTGGAGATAAGGTCTCACTAAGTTGCCCAGGCTGGTCTCGAACCCGTGGGCTTAGGCAATCCTCTCACCTCGATCTACCAAAGTGCTGGGATTACAGACTTGAGACACCACGCCTGGCCTAAATGTATCTTAATGTGAGGTATTGTCCGGACATAGGCTGTTTCCCCCATACCTAGTTTCCTTCTGCCCCTTCCCTCAGGGAGCAGCCTCTGGCTAAGGCTGGTCTCTAAAGGGTCTTCTCAGTGAGGAGTCATGAGATGCAGGTGACCAAGCAAAACTGAAAACAATGTAGTCATCATGCTTCATCAATGTAATTGTATACACTGGATAGGTATTTGAATGATTCACTTCATTGCTTTGATTATAAAACTGTGTATTATACTGTCCTGGAGGTGCAGATTCTTCACAGACCTGCTGCCATTGATGCCTTCTGTAAGTTTTAATAAACCCTTGTCTTTCCCTGCTGGGCCTCCGGGTGACTTCTTTGGAATAGGTAAGCATGATGCTCAAGCCCTCTCATATTTGGGGTTACCACATTATAATAAAATGTCCTAGTCTTCAACACTATGCCTGGGTGCTAGCTCCTGAAGTCTTTCATCCTCACCTGTCTTCTGGCTCCTTGGAGTCCATGGCTCAATCTCAGACCCATTTCCCTTGGCAGTGGGGGGGAACTATGGGAACTTTTAGGATGTTCTACTCAAAATATGATCTGTGAATCAGCAACACCAATATCACCTGGGAGCCTGTTAGAAATGCAGACTGGAAGTCCCCACCCCAGGCCTACTGAGTCAGAATCTGCATGATATAAATTTTAAGAAGCAATGCTCAGCTAGGTGTGGTGGTTCACATGTAATCCCAGCAATTTGGGAGGCAGAGGTGAGAAGACCACTTGAGACTTAGTGTACGAGACCAGGCTTGGCAACATAGCAAGACCATGTATCAAAAAAAAAAAAAAACAAAAAACCCCAAAACTTAAATTTAAAATTACCTAAGCCGGGCTCGGTGGCTCAGCCTGTAATCCCGTGCCTTTGGGAGGCTGAGGTGAGTGGATTGCCTGAGCCTGTGGGTTCGAGACCCACCTGGGCAAGCAAGACCTCATCTCTACAATAAATCAAAAAATCAGCCGGGTGTGGTAGCACGCGCCTGTAGTTCCAGCTACTTGGAAGGCTGAGGCGGAAGGATCGCCGGAGCCCAGCGGGTCAAGACTGCGGTGGCCGGGAGCGGCCACTGCACTCCAGTCTGGGCGACAGAGTGAGACTCCAGCTCAAACAAAAACAAAAACAAACAAACAAAAAAATTACCTGGGCATGGTGGTGCAGGCCTGTAATAGACCCTAGCTATTAGGGAGGCTGATGTGGGAAAATTGCTTGAGCCCAGAAATTCAAGGTTATAGTGAGCTATGATCATGCCACTGCACTTCAGTCTGGGTGACAGAATGAGACCCTGTCTGAAATACACAATAAAAACAAAGAATCACTGCTCTGCATCTCCTGCTAGAATTGGCCTAGACCCCTCTCTGCCACTGACAAAGCATCCATGCTTCAGCTACCTCTTCCCTAATTCTTCCCCTCCTATCTAATTTTATTTCCTTCTGAGTAGGGAATGATGTAAGATAGGGGTCCCCAACCCCTGGGCCACAGACAGGTACTGGTTGGTGGCCTGTTAAGAACCCGGTCACACACACAGCAGGAGGTGAGCAGTGTGTAAGCCAGTGAAGCTTCGTCTGTATTTACAGAGGCTCCCCATCACTCGCATTACCGCCTGAGCTCCATCTCCTGTTAGATCAGCAGCAGCATTAGATTCTTATAGGAGCACAAACACTATTGTCAACAGCACATGTGAAGGATCTGGGTCGCTGTGCTCCTTATGAGAATCTAATGCCTGATGACCTGAGGTGGAGCTGAGAAGGTGATGCTAGCACTGGGAAGTGGCTGGAAATACAGATTCACATTAGCAGTGAGGTTGGACTGCACATCTCCCCCCTCCCTGGGTCTGTGGAAAAATTGACTTCCATGAAACTGGTCCCTGATGCCAAAAATACTGGGGACTGCTGGCTTAAGAGGAATGAGAGGGCCAGGCTTGGTGGCTGAGCCTGTAATCCCAGCACTTTGGGAGGCCGAGGCTAGTGGATTGCCTGAGCCCACGAATTCAAGACCAGCCCGGGGCAACTTGGCGAGACCTCGTCTCTACAATAAAATAAAAAATTGCCGGGCATGCTAGCGCATGTTAGTAGTTCCAGCTACTTGGAAGGCTGAAGCAGAAGGATCACTGGAGCCCAGCAGGTCGACACTGGGGTGGCCGTGAGCATGTGTGCCACTGCATTCCAGTCTGGGCAGAGGATTGATACTTAAACTCAAAAAAAAAAAAAAAAAAAAGAGGAAGAGAGACTCTAAAATTGAAACAATAAAATAAAGGAAAATTTTTACCCCACAAACTTAAAATTTTAAAAATAAAAAATAAATAAAAGAAAGGAAACAATTAAAATTGAAATGTACTTATGGATGATTTCAACCTGACAGAAAACAGGAAAGCCAAAACAAAAGTAAAGAGCTCTCAGGTGATTTGGGCATTGAAAAAACCTACAAACAAAAGGGTATGAAAGCTATGTGATCCAAGTTGGATATAAGAGGAATGTTCACCTGTAAGAATAATGGCAAGAAGGCTGAAGAGTGGGCTGAGACTTGTGAATAATGCTCAAGCCATTCAATTGTTAAAAATTTTTTTTTTTACAGAAAACATCAAACTTTTTGCATATGCAAAAGTAGACAACTTTGATAGTATAATGAACCCCCCCCATGTGCTCATGATCCAGCTAAAATAATGATTCTTTTAACAAGGGGGAGCAAATTATGGCCCTAAGCCAAGTCCAGTCCTCTGACTGTTTTTGTAAATGAAGTTTTATTGGAATATAGTCATATACATTTTCCTTTTCTTTTTTCAAGTTGGGGTCTCTCTCTGTCCCCAGAGTAGAATGCAGTGGCAGGATTATGGCTCACCACACCTTCAACCTCCTGGGCTTAGGTGATCCTTCTGCCTTAGCCTCCTGAATAGCTGGGACTACACATCCGTGCCAACATACCCAGCTAATTTTTTGAAGTTGGTGGCCTTGCTACGTTGCCCAGGCTGGTCTCGAATTCCTAGACTCAAGCAATCCTCTCACCTCTGCTTCCCATGATCCACTGTGCCCAGCCTCATTTTCTTATATTTTGTCTGTGACTGCTTTTGTAGTATAATGGCAGAGTTGAGCAGTGGCAACATGGTGAGACCTCGTCTCTAAAATAAAATAAAATAAAATTCCTTAATATCATCAAATAGCCAATTAGTGATCAGATTTCCAGTTTCCTTCAAGTCATAACTCTTTTCAGTTTTCTTGTCTTCTGTGTCTTTACAGTTTGTTTGTTTGAATCAGGATCTGAATACATACCACTCCTTGTGACTGTTTGACATATTCCCGAAGTTTCTTTTAATCTATAGGTTTCCCCTGCATTTCTTTCTTCCTTTTTTTCTTCCTTACAATTTATTTTTTTGGAACAAACCAGTTGTCCCGTAGATTTTCCCACAGTCTGGATCCTGCTGACAGCATCCCTCTGATGGTACTTAATATGTTCCTCTGTCCTTTGTATTTCCTGCAGATTAGTGGGGGGATTTAGAGGTATTCAAGGGGATTTTAAACAGATGACTGCCCCTGCTTGCAGAAGGCGAAGGAGGGGAGACAGGATTGTTCACTATTATTTTGTTCTTTTATCATGGTCGGTCGAAAGGTTTTAACAAGAACAAGCAATTAAAACTCAAAGTAGTTGACAAGGGAGTAAATGGTAGCTCATGTTGTAGGAAGTGCTAACTTGAGTCCTCAAATGGACTCAAGTCATGTTGTAGGAAGTGCTAACTTGAGTCCTTAGATGGACTCAAATGGAAGCCCTAGGCCAGCATGGTGGCTCATACTTGCAATCCCAGAACTTTGGGAGGTTGAGGCTGGAGGATTGCTTGAGCCCAGGAGTTCGAGACCAGCTCTCCACAAAAAAAAAAAAAAAAAAAAAAAATTATCTGGGTGTGGTAGCACATACCTATAGTCCCAGCTACTTGGAAGCTGTGGTGGAAGGATTGCTGGAGTCCAGGAGGTCAAGACTGCAGTGAGGTGTGATTGTGCCACTGCACTCCATCCTGGGCAACAAAGTGAGATCCCAATTTAATAAACAAACAAACAAACATAAGCCTTTAGATATGTAGGAAATGTACTCTCTAATTCTCTTTGCTGTCCTTTAGTCAACCTAATTTTATTATAAGCCCTCAGGTCACTAGTCTCGTCTGCAATCCCATCAGCCTTTTTGCTGGTTCTGGAACAAAGCAACCCCATGCCACTTCACTTGCTGTTCCCTTTGTGGGGACACTCTTCTCCCAGATCTCTAGGGGGCTCACTTCCTCACATCAGTAGGGACTCTGCTCAAAGGTGATCATCTCAGGGAGAAGGAGGAGACTCAACTCGTTCACCACATCCATCTAAAAGGGTACCCTATCTCCACCCTGCCTCATTTCTGCACAGAACTTAGCACTGTCAGAAGTTATAGGATGTGTTTATTTGTTCACTCATGTGTTTTCTGTGTCCCATGTGAGAACATGAACTCCATGGACAAGAAGTTTATCTTTTTCACACCAGTTATCTTTTTTACACTGTGTCTCTAGTGTGTAGAACAATGCTTAGCATGTGGTTGATATTTGGGAAATATTTGTTGAATGTTTGAATGATGTCACACTGATCTCTCATCTGCATTAAAAATTATATCCACCTCATTTTAGTTCTGAACTTTATTTTCTGATATTGGATTTCATAACTCTCTTCCTTCAAGAGATTACCAGCTTACTAGAGCTCAGGGACTGTGTCTTACAGTTCCTTACACTCTCCTATAATGGCAGGTCACAGATCAGGGAAAGTAGTAAGTGTTCAGCAAACACTTTTTTGCAATTACAGTGAGAGGATTTGGCTTAGCTGATTCTTTAAAATTAAGTTAAAAGCATCACATATAGCATCCTTCATATGCTATTAATTTTAGTTCAGAGAAGGCTAGAGGTAAGTGTGAAGAGGGAGGGTGTGCAAAAGGGGCCAGGTCTACACATTCTTCAGGTAGTAATGAGTGAGGTGGTCCTTCCTGAACGGTTTGCTTGTGGCTCCAGATTTTTTTTTTTAAAGAAGTATTTACTGAGAGGACAGAAAATCTCCCAGTGGGAGGGGACCCCAAGGGGTTGCCCCCAGGCTCCAGATTTTAAATGAGCACAGTGTCAGGGTGACCATGCAGTCTTCCAACAACTGCGTCCTGCTACCTAGAAGAACATCTGAAAGCTAAAGATATCCATGCTTATTGGACTCAACTAGTTCACCACGCCCATAAGTTAAAGTGTACGTAAGTTCAAAGTGGGATTCCAGACTACTAAGACATTCTTTTTTCCCCCTCCAAAGCAATTAAAAAGTCATTATCATGTCCTGTCTTAGAATGGCAATTTCTATCTTTTGACTTTATTGTACCCTCTTAGAAATAAAATATGGTATTTCCCCCTCCTCATGATTTTTTCCCCCATCTAGTAAATTTTTTTCTTTTTCTTTTTTTTTCTTTTTTTGTTGTTGCTTTCTTTGTGTTCTTAATGCAGCTGAGTTTAACATGACTCAGCTTCATTTCATACAGGCCGTTATCAGGCTAGGTCATCACAGCTTCTGTGATTGATGTCAGCTTGATTCTGGGAAAATTGTTTTAACTGCTACTGCCTCTGAAATGCCCAAAGGAGTACCAATATTTGGTATTTCATTATTGCACAGACCTCATCATCCGAATAGATAACCTTTTAGTTTTTCTAAGTAGGACCTGGGAGGATGTATCAATTTGACTAAAAGAAACTGAGGGCTATGAAATAATCTACGAATCTAGGAGTGTCCTTAGTGGCTGCTTGGGACTATTATCTCTCAGCCATTAGGGGCAATAACACGGAGCAAACAGTAGATACTCAATGAATCATTGTAGGCTAATGAGTGGTATCCACTGAGATGGATTTGTTTCTCTGGAGGTGCTTGCCACAGCAATGGTATGGAAGAAAATCCCTGGATTCTCACACTATATTACAGTCCCAGTTTTGCTATTTCACTACCATTATGACCCTCAGTTTGTTTGTCTAAAAACCAGACATCCCTGCTTATCTCACAGGATTATTGAGAGGACAAATGAAAACATATGTGAACATGTTTTACAAACTATTAAGTGCTAAATAGGACTTACAGTGAGGCATCAGCACAGCCCTTGGAGTGGCCAGAAAACATTGTCCCTGATCCACATAGAAGCTTCAGGGAGTCCAGAGTCCCCTAGAATACAGTACCCCATCAGAGGCCTCGGGTGGCTGATGCCTTTAATACTCAACTCCCAAAGGGGCCCAAACATCCTGATTTCCTCTAGGTCAGCAGCTGAAGGACCCTAAAGCAAAATACAAATTTCTACTTCAAAACTCAGGGCCCCTTCATACCTTCTCTGGAGATCAGGACTGGGTCCAGGGATGCCCCTAACTTGGAAGAGCTGGGCTCCACACTACCATTTTGTTTTCAATTTAAAAGGAATTGTGATGATCAACATAGCTTATTTCCAGTGTCACCTTTATGCCCCCATTTCCTTTTCATATTCTCATTGTCTCTATCACTCATTTTATCAGTCTCAGCATTCACATACACACTCCCCTAACTACAACAGGCACATTTTTTTTAGCCACAGCTTGTACCAGTCAGGGTGAGTTGTGTTTGTCTGTAAGACCAAACAACCCCTGGATCTCGGTGAAGTAACACACTAGTATCACACTCACTTCTCACCCACCATACATGGCCACCACAGGTTAGTAGGAGGGCCCCGCTCATCTTAGTGTCTCACAGAGCTAGGTGACGTAGGTGCCCTCTTGACCAATACTTCCATCATAACGAAGTCAGGGCAAAGAGAGTATGGCAAACCACATGCTGGCTTGCAAAGCTTCTATACAGAAAGGACACATGTCACTTCTACTTATATTGCGTTGGACAAAGCAAGCCATGTGGCTGTTCCTAACTTAAAGAGAACAGGGAAGAGGAACCTTATCGTGTGTCTGAGAGGGGACTGGAAATATTTGTTGCACAGTACTAATCATGAGCACAACTCTTGTGGTAAGAAGAATAACAACCCTCAAAGATGTCTACAGATTGCTGCCTGGATTATGTTATGTTACATGGCAAGGGGAAATAAGGTTGTGAGTTGAATTAAGGTTGCTGAGCAGCTGCCATTAAAATGGAAAGATTGGCAGCAGACAGCAGACACTTTTGCCCTGCCCATTGTACCCTTCACAGTGTTACTGTCTCTTTAACAAATCTTTCTTAATTCAAATAAAAACAACAACAACAAAAATAGATTATCCTCGATTAAGCAGATGGGCCCAATATAATAAGACCGCAGAAGAGAGAGGGAGAAAAAGAGAGTCAGAGGATGTGATAAGGCCAGCTTTGAAGATGGATGAGACAAAAAATGCAGATAGCCTCTTGAAGCTAGAAAAGACAAGGAGACAGATGTTTTCACCTAGAGCCTGTGGAAGGAATGCAGCCCTGTTGAGACACTGATTTTAATCCAGTAAGTCCTGTGTTAGAGTTTTGAACTACAGATCTATAAGATAAAGAATTTCTATGGTTTTAAGCCACTAAATCTGTGGCAACTTGTTACAGCAACAATACAGTCCAGGCATGGTGGCTCACATCTGTAATCCCAGTGCTTTGGGAGGATTACTTGAGGCCAGAAGTTTAAGAGCAGCCTGGGAAACATAGCAAGACTTTACCTCTACCAAAAGAAAAAAAGTAAACAACAACAAAACAATAGGAAATGAATACCTTTCTCATTTTAAAAATTAGATTTATTATTCATTTTTTTCTAACCATGACAGTAAGACATGATCAAATATATAAAAATAAAATATAAAAATTACCCACAGTACAAGTTTTTGTTTTTGTACTTTTAGTATTATTTTCTGCTATTAAACATTGAAATAAATGTGAGCTATACGAATAGTTAAGAAAGATTAATAAAAACAAGTAAGATAATTATTTTTACTCAACTACTACAGTTCAGGGTCACTGGTGGTCAGAGCCTGTCCTGGGGTAGCTCAGGGCTCAAGATGAGATCCGACTGTGGATAGGACACCATTTCACTGCAGGGTGCAGTCACACGCACCTATACTCATACACTGGGGCCATTTAGACACACTTGTGCACATTTTAGGGGAATGGGAGGAAACCAGAGTACCCAGAGAAAACCTATGCAGACATGGGGAGAATGAACAAACTTTACACCATCAGTGGTCGCAGCCAGGAAATTCATTTTTTTCTTATCAAAGTTACAACAAAACGTCCTTGGGCAGAAACAATGTTATTTGAGGAACTGCTGTGCACTCTTAGGGCTTGGTTTGCCAGCCCATTAGAGCCAACA
Source organism: Tarsius wallacei (assembly GCA_963574415.1). Lineage (NCBI taxonomy): Eukaryota > Metazoa > Chordata > Mammalia > Primates > Tarsiidae > Tarsius > Tarsius wallacei. Next base: position 21,675 of record CAUYQG010062744.1, on the reverse strand, counting down.
CTCCAGTGGCTAGGCTTGCCAGCCCACCAAACCAGCAACACTCTCAGAGCTTAGCTTGCCAGTCCATTAGAGCCAACACTCCAGGGGCTAGGCTTGCCAGTTCACCACATCGCAACACTCTCAGGGCTTGGCTTGCCAGCCCATTAGAGCTGACACTTCTGGGACTAGGCTTACCAGTCCCTTGACAACCCTCTGTGGGGCTCGGTTGGCCGACCCATTGAGTTGACACTATCGAAGCCCAGGCTGACCTAAAAAATCTGCCTCATAATCAATTGGTTGAAGAGTACAGGTTGAAGTCATGGGACAGGGAGATGAAGAAACTGTATTCGTGCTGATTTTGTTCCTTTGTGGGGTCAAACTGGCTAGCCTCAGCTGTTTTGCTGGAATTTTGGATCTGAAAAACATCATAAGCAATTGTTAAACAAAACCATGATTCTAATGTCAGAGATTCTATCTATAAACAAAAGCCTTATGATTCTATCCATAGGAACAATGGGGATGCAAATAGTCAGTATATGACTTTCATTACAAGGAAGAGGGCTGAAGTGCAGCTTAATTATAACTATATTTCTGTCCACAATTCTTGCTAACTGTGAGGACAGCTTCATTGTCAACTGTCCTGACAGGTGCCTTCCAGAAGATATGCTTCATATAAGAAGTGGGTTGTTTGTTTGCGGAGATGGAGTTTTGCTATGTTGCCTGGATTGGTCTCAAACTCCTGGCTTAACGTGATCCTCTTTCCTTGGCCTCCTTGAATACTGGGATTATAGGCGTGAGCTACTGTGCCTGGCCTACCAAAAAAAAAAAAAAAACTGGTCATGCCTCAAACGTTCTTGCAAAACTCGTGACTACTAGAAAGTTTAGATAAACATCTTTATAAAGATTTACTTATGCTATGGGCATTGTTTCTTTATGAAGGGTTATCTGTATCATGGGAAAACCTTGGTATACAGGAGTCAAACATCAGTTATTTGCTGGACATGGTGGCTCACATCTGTAATCCTAGTACTTTGAGAGGCCAAGGCAAGAGGGTTGTCTGAGCTCAGGAGTTTGAGACCAGCCTAAGGAATATGGCAAGACCTTGTCTCTACTATAGATCAAAAGATTAGCTGAGCAGAGTGGCATGCACCTGTAGTTCCAGCTACTTGGAAGGCTGAGGCGGAAGGATCACCTGAGCCCAGCAAGTCGAGGCTGCAGCAGTCATGATTGTGCCACGGCACTCCAGTATGGGCGACAGAGTGAGACTCTGACTCAAAAAGAAAAAAACAACAAGAAACAGTCATTATGATTTTGCTTCAAGATGGCATTACTCTTGCCATGCAAAAAAGTTTCCCCTAAGCCTATATTCAAAAAGCGGCATCTTTTCAAGAATTTTTTAGGTAATATGTTGACCTGGTGATATAAGGCCAGAATGAAAAGATTTAGTGGAAGCAGGACTGTTGCTCTGCTTTTTCACCAATTAAGGAATCCTTGTCTCCCCAACTGGATGTGTCTCTGGCTGAAGATCCTCTGAAAGAAACTGATATTTAGACGGGTAAGGTGGCTCACACCTGTAAACTCAGCACTTTGGGAGGCAGAGGCGAGAGGATTGCCTGAGCCCACAGGTTTGAGACCAACCTGGGCAACATGTGAGACCTTGTCTCTACAATAAATCAAAATTTAGCTGGGCATGGTGGTGCACACCTGTAGTCCCAGCTACTTAGAAGGCTGAGGTGGAAGGATCGCCTGAACCCAGCAGGTTGTTGCTGTAGTGACCATGAGCATGCCACTGCACGCCTGTCTGGGTGATAAAGACTCCAACTCGAAAAAAAGAAAGAAAAAGAAAGAAAGAAACTGACTTCTAGCCACTATGAATACTCAACTGAACTCTAACTCCCACTATCTTCCACCCATCCATCCTACTTTATTCCTTAGGGCTCTACAGAATGAGTCCAGTCCTTCCATGGAGATATCTTTTACTCTAGTGTAGACCATAGGCTCAAGTCAGTTTCCAGAAGTCTTCATCAGTCTTTCAACATAAAAATATATCTCTTCACTGGTGGCTTATGCTTGGAATCCCAGAACTTTGAGAGGTGGAGGCGAGAGCATGATCCCAGGGTTTTTGTTATTATTATTATAAAGATGTGGGGTACAATCCAGGATTAGGTATACAAACATTGATTATGCAGGTACCCTTGTTGATGAGGTGTGTCCCTCCCTCCCCTAGCAGTTTCTCTCAACTGCCAATCCCACTCCCCCTCCCCTCACAGTTTCCCACTACTGCCAATCGATCCCAGGGGTTTAAGACCAGGCTGGACAACTTGGCCAGACCTCCTCTCTACAATAAATAAAAAAAATTAGCTGAGTGTGATGGCACGCATCTGTAGACCCAGCTACTCAGGAGGCTGAAGTGGAGGGATTGCCTGAGTCATCAGGTCAAGGCTGTGGCTCGTGCCACTGCACTCCAGCTTGGGTGACAAAGGGAGCCTCCAACTAAAAAAAAACCAAAACAAAATTCTTCATGCAAACTTTATTTACCTATACTCTACTCTATTTTTCCCACTGAACTTACCTCCATCAGATACATTTTTTGTTTATTGTTGCTCTTTTCCTCCAAGCCCACTGGAATGTAAGCTTCATGAAGGCAGGCTCTTTATGTCATTTGTTCACTAGAACTGTGCTTGCCACATTATAGGGAAACAGTACTCTCCGCCCTTATACTCTCACAGATCTGCAATAATTCTTCTCTTTTCTTTTTTTTTTTTTTGAGTTGGAGTCTCACTGTTGCCCAGGCTGGAGTGCAGTGGCACACTCACAGCCACCACAGCCTTGACCTCCTGGGCTCAGGCGATCCTTCTGTCTTAGCCTTCCAAGTAGCTGGGACTACAGGTGCACGCTACCAAACTTGGCTAATTTATTGTAGAGATGAGGTCTCACCAAGTTGCCCAGACTGGTCTTGAACCCCTGGGCTCAGGCAATCCTCTTGCCTCGGCCTCCCAAAGTGCTGGGATTATAGGCGTGAGCCACCATGCCTGGTTCAGACTGTTTCCTAAAGCAGTTGCATTTTTTATTCTACCAACAGTATATGAGGGTTCCAAATTCTCCCCATCCTTGCTAACGCTTGTATTGTCCGTCTTTTTGATTAATCATCCTAGTGGGTATGAAGTATATCTTACTGTGGTTTTGATTTTCATTTCTGTGATGGCTACTGATATTGAGCATCTTTTCATATGCGTATTGGTCATTTGCATATCCTTTTTGGAGAAATATCTATTCAAATCCATTGTCATCTTCTGTTGTTGTTTTTGTTTGCTTTTTTGAGTCAGAGTCTCACTCTGTCACCCAGGCTGGAGTGCAGTGGCATGCTCATGGTCACCACAGCCTCGACCTGCTGGTTTCAGGCAAGGCTTCCACCTCAGCCTTCCAAGTAGCTAAAACTACGGCATGCGCCACCACGTCTGGCTAATTTTTTTGATTTATTGTAGAGATGAGATCTCACCAAGTTGCCCAGGCTGGTCTCAAACCTGTGGGCTCAGGCAATCCTTTCACCTCAGCCTCCCCAAGTGATGGAATTATAGGCATGAGCCACCGCACGCCGGCCTAAGAGTTCTTGATATAGTCTAAATACAAGTGCCTTATCAGACAGATGAGTTCCAAAATTTTCTCCCAATTTGTTGACTTTTTCACTTTTTTGACAGCATCCTTTGAAGCAAAAAATTTTGAGTTTTGATTATACACAGTTTATTTTTTATTTTACTGCTTGTGCTTTGACATCATATCTAAATGACCACGGTCTAACCCACGGTCACAAAGAATTACACTTGTTTTTCTTCTAAGAGTTTTCGTTTTAGCTCTTACACTGAGGTCTCTGACCCATTTTGAATTACTTTTTGTAAGTAGTATGAGTCAGGGCACAACCTCATTCTTATATATGTGGATATCTGTTGTTTTAGCACCACTTGTTAAAAAGACAATTCTTGGGCAACCTCCTTGGATCCCCTCCTGCTCTGGGAGCTTTTCTGTCCTCTCAATAAATCCTGCTTTAAAAAAAAAAAAGACTATTATTTCCCTTTTAAACTGTCTTGACACTCTTACTGAAAATCAGACAGGCAGTGGCTCATGCCTATAATCCCAGCACTTTGGGAGGCCGAGACGTGAGGACTGCTTGAGTCCAGGAGTTCGAGACCAGCCTAGGCAACACAGGCTGATCTCTACAAAAAAATCAAAAGAACTAGTTAGGTTTGGTGGCATACACCTGTAGTCCCAACAGCTCGGGAGGCTGAGGTGGAAGGATCACTGGAACCCAAGAGGACAAGGTTGCAGTGAGCCGTGATCATGCCACTGTACTCCAGCCTGGGTGACAGAGTGAGACCCCCAACTCAAAAAAAAAAAAAAGGAAAAGAAAAGAAACTGAAATGTGAAGGTTTATTTCTAGGCTCTCAGTTCTATTCCATTGATCTATCATGTGTCTATCTAGAAGCCAGGACTATACCACCTTGGCTACTGTAGTTTTGTAGTAAGTTTTAAAATCGAGAAGTATGAGTCCTCCAACTTTGTTCTTTTTCAAGATTATTTTGGCTGTTTTGGTTCCCTTGCATTTCCATGTGAATATTAGGATCATCTTATCAATTTCTGCTAATAAAGGCATCTGGGATTGTGATAGGGATTGCAGATCAATTAGAAGATTATTGCCATTTTTTGTGTGTGTTGGAGTCTCACTGTGTCACCCAGGCTGGAGTGCAGTAGCACGCTCAAGGCCACCACAGCCTCGACCTGCTGGGCTTAGGCGATCCTTCTGCCTCAGTCTTCCAAGTAGCCGGAACTACAGGCACATGCCACCACGCCCAGCTAATTTTTGATTTATTGTAGCGATGAGGTCTCACCAAGTTGCCTGGGCTGGTCTTGAACCCATGGGCTCAGGCAATCCTTTCACCTCGGCCTCCCAAAGTGCTGGGATTATAGACGTAAGCCACCATGCCTGGACGGTTATTGCCATTTTAACAACTTATTGTCTCTGATCCACAAACATGATGTATCTCTCCATTTATTTAGGTCTTCTCAATTATTTTCAACAGTGTTTTATAGTTTTCAGAGTACAAGTTTCACACTTCTTTTGTTAAATTTGTTCCTAAGTATTTTATTCTTTTTGATGCTATTGTCTATGGAATTGTTTTCTTCATTTTCAGTGTGTTCACCGCAACTGTTTAGAAATACAATTGATTTTTGTATATTGATCTTGGGTTCTGCAACCTTGCTTAATTCATTTATTAATTCGAATAGATTTTTAGTGGATTCCCTGGGTCTTTCTATACAAGCTCATGTCAGCTGAAAATAAAAATACATTTACTTTTTCCTTTCCAATCTGGATTACTTATATTTCATTATCTTTCCTAATTACCCTTTATGGTCTAACTTTGAATGAGTGACTAGTTTGGGTTTGGCAGCCCACCCAAAAAGCAGCAGCCGCTCTGACCCTAGGATGCCAGAGCCCTCACGCCCCCTGCTAGCCACATCTGCTGAGCAAACAGCCCCTCCAGGGATTAGCCCTTCGAGAAGGCGCCCTGGCTGAGGATTTTCACTTGCCTCCCTGTATTCCTTTCACTGCCCTGCTCTGTGCCCAGGGAGACTAAGCCCTGTGGACACAGGCACCAGAGCTGCCCTCCTGCGGGTTCAGGCAATAGGAGTCACAGGCAGGAGACAAGGTTAGAAGGAGAGAGTATACGCAAGGTGTATACTGTATCTTCCTTACCCTCTGCCAGCTTTGGGGCCACAGTCCTGGTCCAGGCTGTGTCTTGCCACGACGACGGTCCCTGCTGGAGGTCTTCTTCAGCATCTGCTATTTCAGCCCTCACTGGTATTTGAAGGAAACACTATTTCCTCTTGACCCCCTCAAATCTAGTGTTTTCTTCTGTTGCTTGTTCCTGGGTGCCTCAGCCTCCCTTGATGGGTGCCTGACTTGTCTTGGCTGATTAATTCAGTTTCTCAGAAACAATGTGCGACCTGCAACCACTCCTGGCTATTACTCCTCCTGTATCCCCATGGAGGAGGCACTGTAGTGCCTAGGTCGGGGTGAAAGCTTGGTTCTCTGGACAAATGGGTTGTCTATGTGCTCAGCCTATGAGCCACAGAGGCAGTAAAGGAATTCAACGGAAAAGAGCTTCAGTTCCTAGAAGGAAGGAAGGAAGCAGCAACCCAAGCAGGACATGACCTTGACTATGGTTGCCACTGCTTTCTCTCCCTATTCTTGACCATTAGGAGAACATACCTTTGTATCCCCTTGCTCTGACCTTTCATCCTATGCTTTGGAATTCAAGTACAAACACTGGGCCAGAAGCCTACCCGAGACGGAGTTCTGGGCATCCGCTATCGCTGGTATTATCGTAATGGCCACGTGGCAAAGTGCCAGAACCACGGATAATTTGTGTGAGCTTGCTACTGAGTGCCAGCCACTGCATTAAATGATTTACATGATCACTCTTAATCATCAGAAGCCTTGTAAGGCAGGTATTAGTGTAAGCAAGAAAATAGAAAATCAGGATGGACAGCTTGGTCTCAAAACTCAAAGCCAAGCAGGCCGCAGTCTGTCCGTCGTCCCGAGCTGTGCCTCAGACACCGTCCTGCCCTGCCACCCAGGGGGCCCCTGTGGACAGACTGTCAAGATGGACCATGCTACGGTAATGACGCCTCCCTGCCTGCCAACCTCAGCTACCCTCCTCCATGTCACTCTTGCCCTGGCCACTCCCGAGCCACGTGATCGCTGGTGAAGGGCCTCCTCCCCCGACTGTGTCACGGTCACCTCTCCTGACACAGCCACCTCTCCATCTCTGAGCACAGAGTCACATCCCCCACCTCTGAGCACAGCCCCTCCCTCAGGCTGACTGTGTGGTCACAGCCACCGCTCATCCAGCATCTAGCTGTACAGATATTTTGTCTCCCGGGTTGTGACGGAGTTCTGCAGAAAAGACAAGAGTTCTCTCAATCCGCCTTTCCCCTGAAGCGCACACCCAGGGCAGGAGGAAGTAACAGAGCCTGGCAACTACAGCCCGCAGCCTCGCCACCTACGGAGCAGCTCCTGACTTGCCAGGACTTATCTGCTCACCATAAGCAGGGCAAGTGTCCATCTGAATATAAGTTTCCTCTCCAGGGTGAGAGATCAGATTGCTGAAAACCCCGAGGAGGCAGGGGCGCCCCAACTGAGAACTTTAGATCTTATGGGAAACCAGGAATCTGTTGTATGTGACTCTTCAGATTGTCGCTTCAGTGTCATGGACTGTAAATCACAACACACACTCAGGATCATGATTAGATTTCATCCAGTCAGAGCCATCGAGTGTTTACTGAGAATGCATTGCCTATGTCACACTTGAGGAACAGAGGATCGTACAAAACATGGCTTCTGCCTTCAAGAAACTTAACTATTTGATGAGAAGGCAAGACCAGCACACTCAAAATATAAGATACAGAACACCCAGCATGTGCAAAGGTACTGCTTTGAGAGAAAAGGGAGATGGAGGAAGGCAAAGGAGTTGAGGAGAGCAAAGTAAAGCGTCACGGACGAGAGGGCTGACCTGAGCTCTGGGGAAGAAGGCACATGGTACCTGGCCCACAGGGCACCATCACCTGCTCCTGGGTGTGCCTGAGTGAGAGGGAACGGGAGGGTTGACCGTTCGCCCCTGCAAGTGTGGTCAAACTGACTGTTTAGGGTCAGGGTCCAGAAGGACAACCCCCGATGCTTATTAGACAGGTTATCTGGGCCAACTAACTTGCCTGAGACTCTGAAAAATAAGAATAGTTCAATTTTGTATGTTCACTGGGAGGATTAAATACGAGAATGCACAGACACCGGTCCATGTTAGGGTTGTAACACACGCTACCAATTAATCATCATCAACATCAAATGAGACTTGACTGCCAGAGTGGGACCAGATTTTGGAAGGTCAGAAACCCCAGCAGAGAAATGCAGGTACACTGGTTTGGGCAAAAACCATGAGAAAGAACTTGCCTTGGCGAGGTGGGGAGGGTCCATGTGCCCACAGCCTAGCTCCAGTCACTACCACACCTCCCTTCCCAGGGGGCCCAGAGGAGCTAAGGCTCCCCGGGCCCCAGAGAGTTTAGCCCAGGGCATAAGCAGACATTTCCTTTCTAAAAACCCTTCTGGAGAAGAGCAGAGGTGTGGAACTGTAGAAATGCATGGAGAAGAAACTGAGGCAGGAATGAAACTGAAGGGATGGACGGGGGTGAGGGGTGCAAACAAATACAGCTGGTAAATGACAGCACAGAAGTCCAAAAGAGAAGTTTCGGGTGGTGGGGGAACGGGAAGGGGTGTCCCGTGGTAACATGAACTCTCAAGGCTGTGGACAGGGAAGCACCAAGCAGGCAATGACTAGGTGAGACGACTGTTCTGGAACCGACAGAAGACAAAGTTGGAGAGGTCTGAGGGAATGATATGGCTCCCCACCCAAAAGGCATTCATTCATTCATCTAATTAGTAGTGACAGAGCCTTTACAACATGCCAGGTATTCTTAGTCACTAAGAGGAGCAGAAGAGAAGAGGTCCCTGCCCCCAAGAAACTGGCATTTCTGGTCAGAAAGAGATTAAGTGCAAAAAAGATCATTCTAGACCCATCCAGATTTGTAAGCACTGGTTGCCTTCTTGTCTCAGACTCCTCCTGATGGAGTCAATGTCACCGAAAAGAGGCACAGAAAACAAAGTCACAGGAGCGCAATCCTTTTATCCCTGGGTCTAGAACACCGGGAAGAAAACACACAATCTTCATCAGTTGCTGGGAGTTTGGGACTAAGCAGAGGGAAGTCCAAAAGAAGCAGGGATGTCCACATTGCCTCCATCCCTTCCTCTCACGTGTCCCCCAAACACACGTGTGCGCATGCACACACAAACATGCACACAGCTTCTCCCTTCTCCTTGAATTGTTATCCCATGACTTGGTGGAGAGTCTGGCCTGTTTGCAATTAAAGATAAAGAACCAGAGGCACTGGAACCCTTATCGGTGTCTCCTCCTCTTGATCTAAGGAAAAGGTTTCCTTGTAAGAAATTGCAGAAGTTCTCTCGCCTGAGATCTGAGCAGTGAGTCCCACTTGAACAAACACCACAGGTCTGGTCTCCCAAAATACAAGTAGTTCTGTTTTCCCTTCACTGCTGTCTAGGATACCTCACATCTTGAAGAGAGTTGACCTTGGCCCTCCGATTTTCCAGATTCCTGAGGAACGCCAGGCCTTTCTGTTCTATAGCTCCAGGACAATTTATGAAGGCCCAGGTCAGCCCGGGAGCTGGAACACAGCATGTGCCCATGACCTGGTGTGGTACTAAGAAAAGGGCCTTCCCCAACCACTGACAGCATCCCCATTTTCACAGGGAACCATATGGCCTTTCCCCCAACTGTCGCCATCACTTCCAGGCACTTCCAGGCTGGTCCAGAGCATGGTCCATCTCTTCTGTCCGGGTTCTCGGGAAGAATCTGTTTCCATTGCCAAGAAGGATCCGCCTACCTCCTGCTCCTCGGCTTGCCCACCCCTGACCAGAGCTGACCCCCATGAGCAATGATCTGATCCAAACCACCGCCCTGGATTCCTGCTCGCCAAGGACTGCTCTCAGACTCTTCCACCCACTCCTTTGCCAAGTGCTAGAAGGCTGCCAAGCTCCAGAGGGAAGAGTGACAATGGCCACGGTGTGTGGGCACCCTCACCCAGGACAGTGTGTCTAGAGGCCTCTGAAAGTCGGTCCTCTTACCGTGGCAGTTGGCCTGCAGAGTCCCAGGGAGGCCATGCTGTCTCTGTGCCAGGGCACCCGAATCTGGGTCTGCTGCCCCTGCTGGTTTATAATTGATGTTCTAGGTAAAGCCTCTGTCAATGACTTTCCAGAACTGCCCCTCCCCGCCCCCCAGGTCTGAGAAGAGAGAGGCTGCTTGCAAGCCAATCTCTGGCTCAGGAGTGGGCCTTGAGCAGACTGTTTGAGGAGAGGAAAAAAACACAAACCAGGTCAGGGGTGAGCTGGGAGAGGGGCGGTCAAAAGCCACTGCTCACGGGTTCTGGTGGAAGGATGAAAGGGCAGTGGTATTTGAGTTTCACAAAGAAGGGAGGGCCAGGGCCAGGGCTGGGAAAGCCAGCCAGGAGATAGATGGGCATCCGGCCTAGGAAGGGAACAGAGGACCCAATGGGGGAAAGAAGTCAGCGGGCAGCCCGGTATCTTCCTCCTTCCTGCTGAGACCTCACTGGGCCTCAGGTCACCCACATGGGACCTAGTGACACTGTGCTCCTGTCTCCCCACAGGGCCAGAAGACGGGGTCCCTCACCAGGGCGGCTGATACGCGGTGGTTGGTATGAATCCAGCCACGTGCAGGTTTCCAAATGCTTGGGCATACCACGAAACCCACTCAAATCACTTCCTTAAATGTGGCGTTATCCTAAACACAGTCCGGTCAGGAGAAGGAACAGTGTTCCCACCCACAGGGCATCATCCCACCCTCACCGAAACACACAGCACAGGCTGAGCTCCGACAAGGCTCCCAGCAACTCACTGCCGGATCTTTCGCTTGGTCTCCCAAACCTGAGGCTAACGTCAAAGAGGCCTGGCCTGCCTCAGAGCGCTCACTGTGTGACTGGAGTCAGCACCAGGGCATGCTAAGGAGACGCAGGGTGCCATGATCCCGGCCAAGGTCCCGGGTCCTCGAGGTCTGAACACCACGATGTCATGGACAGCGCATGCTAACTGAAAAGTCAGCCTGGGAGGGAACCGCATATTTCTTCAGATCCAGGAGCCCGACTGGCACTGGCACCTGTTTCTCTCTCTCATCCATCTTTTCCCAGGATGACAACAAGCGGCTTTTTACCTCCCTTCCAGCCCATCAAGGAAGGGTGCTACCCACTCAGAAGCCCTGACAAACACAGGCAGCCAGAGACCCCTGAAGGCAAACCCCAAATGACACTCAAACCAGAGGCCCCACCCAGGAGTAGGAAAAGTAAAGAAGCAGCTGGAAAGCCAAGTGGGAAAGCAGCAGAAACTCCCTGCTCCCAATGTGCAGTTGCTGGCTGTGACAATCCTTGTCCTCACCCTGGCATTGGGACTGGCACCGGGTGCTTCGTCCCCAACTGGAGGCAGAGAGGTGCCACCGACTCCCACATCCACCTTGAGACGTGCCATCTGGTTGGTGCACTGCCAGGTGAGCTGCTGGAAGCTGGAGGGAACAACTGTCTATATCACCTGGACCTAAGCCTCATCCAGATTAAGGCCAGGAGCCACTCACAAGAGGAAGACCATGGCAAAGGAGAGGAAGACCATGGCAAAGGACACATTTCTATAGCATGAGATCTTGGTTCATTTTTGCAAGACTTTTTCATATCTATTACCTCAATCTCCCTACACCACTGGGCAGAAGACAGAACCGGGCCATCCACCCCCACTCCACAGAGGAGAGAGTTGAGACTCTCAGGACAGGAGTGCAGGAAACAGGTTACTCAAAGTCTAGTCTAAGAAGGATTTAACAGTTGGAATCTGCTTTGAAAAGGTACCAGCTCCGGGCTGAGTCCTGGGTTAGGAATTAGCCTGAGTCAGGAGGATGCAAATCCCTCTACCAGGATCCCCTGGACATGTTCACAACATCCAGGTTCCCATGGAAGATAAGCTAGGCACAGAGAAAAGAACTTACAAGCTGGGCACAGTGGCTCATACCTGTAATTCCCCCACTTTGAGAGGCTGAGGCAAGAGGATTGCCTAAGCCAGGGTTCAAGACCAGCCTGAGCAACTTGGCGAGACTTCGTCTCTACGATAAATAAAAAAAATTAGCAGGGCAGGCTGGGTACGGTGGCTCACACCTATAATCTCAGCACTTTGGGAGACCGAGGTGAGAGGACTGCCTGAGACCCCAGGTTCGAGGACAGCCTGGGCAACTTAGCGAGACCTCATCTCTACAATAAATCAAAAAAATTAGCCGGGCATGGTGGCACATGCCTGTAGTTCCAGCTACTTGGAAGGCTGAGATGGAAGAATCGCCTGAGCCCAGCAAGTTGAGGCTGTGGTGGCCATGAGTGTGTCACTGCACTCAAGCCTGGGCAATAGTGAGACTGACTCAAAAAAAAAAAAAAAAGAACTTGCATGACTTTGGACTCAGTCAGACCAGGGCTTGGGTTTACCTCTGCCTTGTGTGTATGACCTTGGGCAAGTCATCTAACCTCCGAGTCTCCGTGTTGTCTTTTACAGAATGGGGCCTAACAGCATATACCTTGCAGGGTTTGTGAGGACTCAATGGCTATGACTATGAATGCCCGGTTTCTGTTTCCACTTGCTCCCAATATTTTCAAAAAAGTAGCACCTTCCTTGTGAGAGGGGCAGGCAGACAGGAAAGAGAAATATGTCCTAACAGTCTACTGTTTTTCTAACTTCTATTAATCTCCAAATACCGAAGAACTCAATGAAGAAGGGACGAGGGTAAGGAGGGAGCATGGCGGTCAGACAGGCCCTGAGGGGTGGCTGGGCACACATACTCCTTTTCCCACTCTTCCCTGGGCATCCCTGGCAGCCTAGAGGCATTGTGCTATCTGGTACCTTCTCCCATGGTACCCAGTATCTGGGATAAGATCAAAGCAGCAAGTCACCTAGCTTTGCAGAGGGAACAGTCCCAAGGAGCAGAGTCCGGTGTTCTGAGAGGAGCGAGGTCTTTGAGAGGATGTGGGTCTCTGCTTGGGCCTCTCTTGTGCCAGAGGGCACTGGGGACAACTTCCGGGGGCACTGATGCCACTCCTCATGGGATGGGACACTTGTTACAGGGTCCAGCCGTCTCTGCTCATATTTCATTTCCAGCACAGAGATCATGCGAAGGACAGTTACCTTTGCTGCAGGTGACTCTATGTCTCTCCCAGAATAGCAGTGGCCTGAGAGTCAGGGCACCTCTCACTCAGTTATGCCTGCAGTGGGAACTTCATAGGCATACTACTGGATTGGACCAAAAATGTCATCACCATCTCGTGTCCTATTCAGCCCAGGACAGCCTAATTGAGTCTCTGCCAGCACTAAGGACCCAAAGCTGACAAGACACGGACCCTGCCCTCCAGGAGCTCATGGTGAGGAAGGCCAGACACGAAAACAAGAAGTGAAACCAAACGTGGTACGTGGTGTCACACAGTCACAGAACGGGTGGGGCGAGGGCTGACAGCAGCGAGCGCTGGCTCTGAGCTGCCTGAGGGGGACTCGGGAATCAGGAAACTGTCACAGAGTCGACTTAAAGATGAAATGACTGATGGAGGACTGACGGGGAGGGAAGGGGGCAGTGTGGCAGGGACACAGTCTGGCCACTGTGTGGTCACAAACCGTTCAGTTCGGTGCAGCTGGAACATCGGCTGTGAGCAAAGGCCTGGGGAAGAGGCAAGGGTCCAACTACTCACTGCAGAGAGAAACATGGTGAGATCTGTGCTGCTGTTTTCAATTTAAGTAGAAAGTTCAGTATCAAAGAAATAGAACAGCCAGGCACGGTGGCTCAAACCTTTAATCCTGCACTTTGGGAGGCTGAAGTGAGAGGACTGCCTGAGCCCAGGGGTTCAAGACCAGCTTGGGCAACATGGTGAGACCTCGTCTCTACATAAATCAAAAAATTAGCCGAGCATGATGGCACACACCTGTAGTTCCAGTTACTTGGAAGGCTGAAGCGGAAAGATCGTCTGAACCCAGCAGGTCAAGGCTGCGGTGGCCGTGAGCGTGCCACTGCACTCCAGCCAGGGCTACAGAGAGAGACTCCGACTCAAAAAAAAACCAAAACAAAAAACCAGAACATTTAACCACCTATGCAGCTGCAAAACAGACTCAAAGCCAACAATTACTATGACTTTATAGATGTTTTCTTCATCTGAGAAAAACACACGTGTGGGGGGGACTAGGTGTCTGGTTCAATTAAACGGACGGCAAGGTTATTCACGGTTGCCCTGGAGATGGGTCGCCCAGATGTCCGACAACACTGTTAGCCCTGGGTATGACAGACAGAAACAGACTCCCAGCTGGTGATTCCAAGAGGAGAGTGAGTTGATCTGTGCTCAGCTCTGGGAGTGGGGACGTGGCTGATGAGAGGCAGCACGTGCATCCGTCCCATCCCTCTGTCTTGGCCTATGTCCATCCTGCACAAGCTGCTTGCACCAGCAGAGCAGCTGGACCCTTCTCATGGCCTTGGTCTTCCCATTCTCCTCCACTACCCCAAATCCAGCCACAGAGGCACTGAGGGTGTATAAGTTCTATGGAGTCAAGCAGGCAGGTAGAATTTCTTTCACCTATTCAGAAAGCTTGGAAGGAACACCCATTATGTAAGGGAAATGATGCTAGGTGCTGTGAGGAAACAGAGAGGATGAGGGTCCTACACTTTACGATTCACCACGAGGCTGCCAGAGGCAAGATCTATGCGTGGCAGGTTAGTTTCCATCCACCCTGAAGTGAGTCCCCAAAGGAAAGTGCTGCAGGGCCCAGGATCACACCGGCTAAGGCCTCAAGGTCTCTACTCTATGTTCACCAGCCCTAGAAAGATGCAAAAGCTTTTGCATCTTTCCAGGGCTGGCGAAGAGAGAGCAGTACATATACACAATGGAATTCTACGCAGCCATAAAAAAAGAACAAAATCATGAACTTCGCAGCAACCTGGATGGAACTAGAGTCTATAATACTGAGTGACCTCTCACAGAAACAAAGAACTGAGTATCACATGTTCTCACTCATATAGTAGACCAGGATCATCCAATGTATTACTGTAAGAAAATGACGGACCGTGGTAGGAAACTCTGGGGGGGCACCGGGGAAGGCACCACCCCTAGCCAAGACCTGTCTGGGGATGCGGGGGACACTTCTTATCAACAATGGTGCCTGTTGAACAAGGCATATCTGTGTACCTAACCCTTAACTGTACCCCACAATATCACAATAAAAAATATTGAATAATAAGAAAAAAAAGAATCTGAGATCTTATTGTCTTGCTTATGTTGAATTGTTGTAGTTGTTCCTTAATATTTACAATTAGTCATGGCTTCCTGGAAAACTCCCAGGGTCACTGCTATGTTCCTCCTTGTCTCCTTTCTATTAATGTCTTTTGCTAATAAGTTACCCAAAAGAATTTGAAGCATGTCTTTTACTTGTAGGCTCAGCAAAATGAATGTGTGCAGGAAGCAGCCTCAACTTAGAGATCATTTTAGCAATCGCCATGTCCCCTAGTAAAATTTTCCCTTTGTTAGGTAGTAATTGACCAGAATCCAATGCATAGAGTTCACCTATAACATTCAATGAGACTGGATTATCCTAGCAGACTCAATAGTCCTTTCTTCTTCATTGCCTGAGATACCTTTATTCCTATGCAGTTACAAAGCTTTTCCTCTAGATTTTCTCTTCATTTGGTGTGATCCACATCCATTTTCAATATATCTCCCTTGCCGACCTTAGTCAAAGCGATTTCCAATGTTTTGCAGACAAGTAAACCTACCTCGAATACACAGGAAAGCAAATGAAAAAGGGGTGTTTGTAGTTGAAATGCAGACGGTTGTGAAATAATTGATTTACTGGAAATATTGGCAAGGAATGAATAAGATCCATTTTTGAAATCTAAAACCACATTTAGAATTCCTGAGAGAAAAAAATATTGTAGTCTTTGGTTAAGAGATTTTTGTAATGGGAATACATAATCATTAGTAGAGACGCTTTTTATTTATTGAGTATTTTCCAAAGTACTTCTGCTCTACCAGTCCCCATTCCTCCTTATTTTGCCCCTTCTTTTTTTCCCCCTCTTCATTTTATTTTTAAAATGCAGGATTAGGTAGATAAATGGTCTACATACAGGTGAAGTTTGGGCCTCCAGCTGGTCCTCACTTTCCCTGGTTTAGTATCAGGTACTTTTAGTGGTGGTATGTGCCCCTCCCCCCATCCCCTGCAGTGTCCCACTACTGCCAACCCCTCTCTTGTAGTATTGTAATAAATGTTCAGGACACACTTATGAGTGAGAACATGTGGTACGCAGTTCTTTGTTTCTGTGATAGATCACCGAGTATGATAGACTCTAAATCCATTGAATTTGCCTTGAAGTCCGCAATTTTGTCCTTTATGACTGCATAATACTCCATTGTGTGTGTGTGTGGTGTGTGTGTGTGTGTGTATCACATTTTTTTATCCAGTCCACTTTCAATGGGCAGCACAGTTGGTTCTGTGTTTCTGCTATTGTGAATAGTGCTTCAATAAACATATGTGCGCTGGTATCTTTTTGGCAGAATGATTTAGTATCTCAGGGTATAGTTCCAGAAGGTTTATTGTTGGTTCATATGGAAGGCCAATTTCTAGACCTTTCAAAAATCACCACACTGTTTTCCACAGGGGTTGAATTAATTTACACTCCCACCAACAGTATAGAAGTGTTCCCTTTTCCCAGTATCCTCGCCATTAATGATGGCCATTCTTACTGGAGTCAGGTGATATATCAATGTGGTTTTGATTTGCATTTCTCTGATGATTAGCGAGAATGCACATTTTTCATGTATCTGTTGGCTGTTCATGTGTCTTCTTTTGAGAAGTGTCTAGTCAGATCCTTTGCCCATTACAGCTGTTTTGTTTTGTTTTGTTTTGTTTTGTTTTTCTTTAGGCTCATTTAATTTCCTTGTAGATACTGGATGTTAGGCCTTTGTCAGATACACAGTTAACAAATTTTCTTTCCCCATTCTGTAGACTGTCTTCCTTCTCTCTTGATGGTTTATTTTGCTTTACCAAGGCTTTTCAGTTTGATGAGGTCCCACTTGTCTCTTATGGCGTATGCTTTTGGGGTTGTCTATTACAATGTGCATAAGGGTGTTTCCAGTGTTTTCTAAGAGTCTGATAGTTTGAGGTTTTAAGTTTAGGTCTATGATCCATTTAGAGTCAATTTTTGTGTATGGTAATAGGATAGGTAGGGATCCTGTTTCATTCTTCTGCATGTGGTGAGCCAGTTTTCCCAGCACCACTGACTGAATAGGGTTTGCTCTCCCCACTTGTTGGTAATGGCTTTGTTGAAGATGAGTTGATTGAGAAATAAAGGTTTTGCTTCAGGGATCTCTATCCTATTCCATTGGTCTATATGCCTGACTTATACCATTACCAGGCTGTTTTGATTATTGTAGCTTTATAGTAAAGCTTAAAGTCTGGAATTGTAATACCTCCTGCTTTGCTTATTTATTGAGATTACTTCTGCTATTCATGCTCTTTATTGTTTCCATATGAATTTCTGTATTGTCGTTTTCAGGTCTGAGACGAATGATGTTGGTAATTTGATGGGTACTACACTGAATCTGCAGATTGCCTTGGGTAGGATGGCCATCTTAACAACATTGATATATCCAATCCATGAGCATGAAATATTTTTCCTTTGTTTGTGTCTTCTTTGATTTCTTTGAGCAGTTTTTTTTGTAGGTTTTGTTATAAAGGTCTTTCACTTCTCTGGTTAGGAAGATGCCAAGGTATTTCATTTTGTGTGTGTATGTGGCTGTTGTGAATGGTATTGTGCTTTTTATTTGGTTCTCTATTTTTATTTCTTCTTTTTTTTATTTTAAAGAAGTGGAGTACAATTCAGGGTTAGGTATATAAATGTGTATTATGCAGGTACCCTTGTTGAAGAGGTGTGTCCCTCCCTCCCCTGGCAGTTTTTCTTACCTGCCAATCCCACCTCCCATCACCTGGCAGTTTCCCACTACTGCCAATTCCTTTCTTACAGTATTATGATAATTGTTCAAGGTTCACTTATGAGTGAGAACATATGATATTCTGTTCTTTGTTTCTGTGATAGATCACTGAGTATGATAGACTCTAAATTCATCCAAACTGCTGCAGAGTCCAAATGTTTGTCCTTCTTTATGGCTGCATAATATTCCACTGTGTATATGTACCACATTTTTTTATCCAGTCCAGCTTCAGTGGGCAGCATGCTTGGTTCCATGTTTTTGCTATTGTGAATAGAGCTGCAACAAGCATGTGTGTGCAGGAATCTTTTTTGTAGAATGGTTTGAGTTCCTCCAGGTATATTCCCAATACAGGGATTGTTGGGTCATATGGAAGGTCAATTTCTAGTTCTTTCAGAAATTGCCACACTGTCTTCCAAAGAGGTTGCACTAGTTTGCATTCCCACTAGAATTGTAGAAGTGTTCCTTTTTCTCCACTTCCTTGCCGGCATCTGTTGTTTGTTTTATTAACGATGGCCATTCTCACTGGGGTTAAGTGGTATCTCAATGTGATTTTGATCTGCATCGTTCTCTGATGATTAATGAGACTGAGCACTTTTACATGTGTCTGTTGGCTGCCCATATGTCTTCTTTTGAGAAGAATCTATTCATGTCTTTTGCCCACTTTTTAATGAGTCTGTTTGTTTTTTTCCTTTCGGCGTGTTTGAGTTCCTTGTAGATCCTAGATGTTAGGCCTTTGTCAGATATATAGTTGGAAAATATTTTTTCCCATTCTATGGGCTATCTCCCTGCTCTCTTGATGGTTTATTTTGCCTTGCAGAAGCTCATCAGTTTGATGAGGTCCCACTTGTCGTTATTATTTCTTATGGTATGGGTACTTGGAGTTTTGATCAGGAATTGGTTGCCAGTTCCAATTTCCATAAGAGTGTCTCCTGCATTTTCTAAGATTCTTGTAGTTTGAGGTTTAACGTTTAGGTCCTTGATCTATTTAGAGTTAATTTTTGTGTATGGTGATAGGTAGGGTCCTGTTTCAATCTTCTGCATGTGATCAGCCAGTTTTCCCAGCACTACTTACTGAATAGGTTCTCCCCTCCCCAGAAGTTGTTGTTGGGGACTTTGTCGAAGATGAGTTGGTTGAGAAGTTGAGACCTTGCTTCCAGAATCTGTATCCTGTTCCATTGGTCAATATGCCTTTTCTTGTACCAATGCCAGGCTGTTTTGATTACAGTAGCGTTATCATAAAGTTTAAAGTCTGGAAGTGTGATACCTCCTGCTTTGTTTTGTCTGTTAAGGATTGTTTTGGCTATTCATGGTCATTTATGTTTCCATATGAATTTCTGTATTGTCATTTCCAAGTCTGAGAAGAATGATGTTGGTAGTTTAATAGGTATTGCACTGAACCTGTAGATAGCCATTGGTAGGATGGACATCTTAACAATGTTGAGTCTTCCTATCCATGAACTTGAAATCTTTTTCCATTTGTTTGTGTCTTCTTGGATTTCTTTGAGTAGTGTTTTGTAGTTTTCATTGTAAAGGACTTTCACTGCTCTGGTTAGGACAATGCCAAGGTATTTCTTTTTTTTTTTTGTGGCTATTGTGAATCGGATTTGCTTTTTATTTGGGTCTCTGCCTGCTTGTCATTGGTGTATAAGAATGCAACTGTCTTTTGCAAATTTATTTTGTATCCTGAGACTTTGCCAAAGTCCTTTATCAGTGCAAGCAGGTTTTTGACAGATTCTTTTGGATTTTCAAGGTATAGGATCATATCATCAGCAAAGAGGGATAACTTGACTTCCTCTTTTCCTGTCTGGATACTCCTGATTTTCTTCTCTTGTCTAATAGCCCTACCTAGGACTTCCAACACAGTGTTGAACAAGAGGGGTGAGAGTGGACAGACTTGTCTTGTGCTGATTTTCAGGGAAAATGTTTCCAGTTTCTGTCCATTTAGAAATATGTTAGTGGTGAGTTTATCATAGATGGCATTTACTATTTTGAGGTATATTCTATACCTAGGTGTTTGAGGATTTTTAGCAAGAAGGGATGCTGAATTTTTATCAAAAGCTTTTTGTGTATCTAATGAAATAATCATGTGGTTCTTGTTTTTGCATCTGTTGTTGTATTTAATTACATTTATGGTCTTGCAAATGTTGAACCAGCCCTGCATCCTGGGAATGAAACCTACTTGGTCATGGTGGATGATTTTTGAGATGTGTTTTTGGATCCAATTTGCTAGAATCTTGTTGAGGATTTTTGCAAA
Source organism: Tarsius wallacei (assembly GCA_963574415.1). Classification (NCBI taxonomy): domain Eukaryota; kingdom Metazoa; phylum Chordata; class Mammalia; order Primates; family Tarsiidae; genus Tarsius; species Tarsius wallacei. The sequence goes on along the minus strand of CAUYQG010062744.1, from coordinate 1,766 downwards.
ATATCCCTGTGTTCATAAGGGATATTGGATTGTAGTTGTCTTTTTTTGTTGGATCTTTACCAATTTGGGTATCAGTGTGATGTTACCTCTGTAAAAAGATTTGGGGAGAATTCCATCTATTTCAATTGCCTGCAATACTTTCAATAGGATTGTTATCAGCTTCTCCTTGTATGTTTTATAGAATTCTGCTGGAAAGCCATCCATTCCAGGGTTTTTATTGGTAGGTGGTTTTCTTATGACAAAATCATTTTTCTGGGTTGTTATTGGTCTACTTAGTGTAATGTCTTCTTGTTTCAACCTAGGAAGGTTGTGTGATGTCAGAAAGTCCTCTATTTCATTTAGGTTATCAAGTTTGTTTCCATATAGGTGTACATAGTAATCTCTGATTATCTTATGCATTTCTTTGGGGGTCAGTTGTGATTTGATGTTTTGATTGTTTATTTGGGCTTTTTCTTGGTCATTCTGGCTAGGGGTCCAACAATCTTGTCAATTCTTTCAAATAACCAGTTTTTTGTTTTGTTGATATTTGCTGTGATATTTTTGTCTTCTATGTCCCATATTTGGGCTCTAATTTTGGTGAATTATATTCTTCTACTAAAGTTAGGGTTTTGGTGGTCTTCTCTTTCTAGCTCCCTTAAGTGATTTGTTAGGCTCTCAACTTGTGATCTTTCCATTTTTTTGATGTGTGCTCATAGAGATATATTCCCCTCTTAGAACTGATCTCATGGCATCCCAAAGGTTTTGGTAAGATGTTTCTTCATTTACACTTGTTTCTGGAAATCGTTCAATATCTGCTTTAATTTCAGTGTTGATACAGTAGTTGCTCAGCATCATGCTGTTTAATTTCTATTTCTTCGTGGGCTTTGGGGAAATTTTGTTGGTGTTGATGTTTATTTTTATTCCACTGTGTTCTGAGAATGTGCATGGCAGGATTTCAACTTTATGGAATTTTTTTTTTTTTTGCTTGATTTATGGCCAAGGATGTGATCAATCTTGGAGTACGTTCATGTGGTGATGAGTAGATTGCATACTCTAAGGTTGTTGGGTGGAATAATCTGTAGGTATCTATTAAGTCCATTTTGTCGAGTGTTAAGTTTAAGTTCTGGATCTCCTTGTTGATTTTTTTGCCTTGATGAGCTATCTAGAGCAGTTAGTGGGGTATTCAAGTCCCCTGCTATAATAGTGTTAGAGTCAATGTCTTATTTTAGTTTTCTTAGTAGTTGCTTTATAAATGCTGGTGCTCCTGTGTTGGCTGCATGTATATTTAGGATGGATATTTATTGTTGATGGATTGAACCCATTTTATTGTATTATATCCTTTTGTATTTTTTCAAATTTTTGATAGCTTAAAGGTCGTTTTCTCTGATATTAAGATTGCAACTCCTGCCTTCTTTTGTGATTCATTTGCCTGCTAACTTGTATTCCACCCTTTAACTTTGAGTCTGTGTGCACCCCTTGTTGTGAGATGAGTTTCCTGGATGCAGCAGATCATTGGGTCATGGTTTCTTATCCAGTTTGCCATTTCAGTGGTGCACTTAGTCTATTCACATTCAAGCTGATTATTGAAGTGTGATTGTTTATCCCTATCATGAGGTTCTTAAAAAGTTTTTGTTGTTGTTTCCTTGTTTTCTTTTGGCTTTGGGTTTGATGTATGTGTGTATTCTCAAGTTTCTTGTTGCACTGAATTCGCTGCTGATTCTGTGCTCTGCTATTCTCTTGGGAAGTGTGTGGTCATCCTTTTTTTCTTTCTTCTGTGCTTAATACCT
>CAUYQG010062743.1:0-15793 GCA_963574415.1 Tarsius wallacei | reverse complement strand
GCGCGCACTACCACGCCCGGCTAATTTTTTTGATTTATTGTAGAGATGAGGTTTCGCCTGCCCAGGCGGGTCTCGAACCCGCGGGCTCAGGCAATCCACTCACCTCAGCCTCCCAAGGCGCGGGATTACAGGCTGAGCCACCTAGCCCGGCTATCCATTCTTTTGATGGTGGTCTTTTGGATAGCTTCTATTTGAAAGCCATTATGGAAGGTGCTGCTAAGAACACTCTCTTTTCAGTGACCAAAATTATATATTTCTGCTGGAATGCATCCAGGAGTAAAACTGCTAGAGCATGAAATACTCTGCTTCATTTTTGATATTACATTACTCAGCAGTACAATAGTCACTACGAATTGTGCTTTTTATTTAAAATAGAGAAATTTCCCTTTTGGACAGTTATTGTATTTTGCCTCAAATTCTTTTTACTAAAAATTATATTGCTACCCTGTTATTTTCTGTTTGTGATTGCCTGATAAAACTTTGCCCCAATATTTTTACTTTTATATTATTTTTATTTAGATGTATCTATTTTAAACACCTTCTATATGGTTTTTTTAAAATCATTTGCATTGACTTCCATGACTAGTTTTTTAAAATCTAATTTCCATAGCATGTTTTTGTTTGTTTGTTTGCTCCTTTTTCAGAGTTAGGGTCTTACTCTGTTACCCAGGCTGGAGTGCAGTGGCAGCAATCTTGAACTCCTGGGCTGAAGGAATTCTCCTTGCCTCCACTTCCTGAGTAGCTGGGACTACAGACATGAGCCACAGTGCGGGGCTAATTTTTTGATTTTCTGTAGAGACACAGTCTTGCTATGTTGCCCAGGCTGGTTTCAAATTCCTGGGCTCAAACAATCCTCCCACCTTGGCCTCCCAAAGTGCTGGAATTATGGGCATGAGTCACTATGCCTTGCCAAATTTCTGTCTCCCTCTGTCACCCAGGGTGGAGTGCACCCTCCAGTCTCAACCACTGCAGCCTTGACCTGCTGGGTTCAGGTGATCCTTCCATCTCAGCCTTCCAAGTAGCTGGAGCCACAGGTGCACGACACCATGCCCAGCTAATTTTTTTTTTTAATTGTAGAGATGTGGTCTTGCCAATTTGCCCAGGCTGGTCTAAAACCAATGGGCTCAGGCCATCCTCTTGCCTCTGCCTCCCAAAGTGCTGAGATTACAGACATGAGTTAAACTGGATTTTTAAAAGATCTCTTGAGGTTTCCTCTATTTTCTTTTCTTTTCTTTTCTATATGAGCGATAGGTGTTTCTGCAGTTACATTTGCTTTTTTTTAAAGAGAGTCTTGCTATATTGCTCAGGCCTCGAACTCCTGGGCTCAAGCAATCCTCTGCCTCAGTCTCCTAAGTACCTAACTATCATACTTACTAATTTTTTATTTGTATTTTTTTAGAGATGGAGGTTTCACTGTGTTGCCCAGGATAGTCTCAAACTCTTGGACTCAAGGAATTCTCCCACCTCAGCCTCCAAGTAGCCATTCTACAGGTCCGTGCCACTGCATCTGACCCTGTTCTACATCCACCTTTATAGCCCACACTTTAAAAAATAATCCAAACCCATTAATGATATTTTGGATCTCTGAATTTCTACATGGCTTTTGAATTATGCCCACATCTGACCCCTTCAGCATTGGGATTCCTTACCCAGACTCCTAACCAGAATATTTGGTGGGAGGGAGATAAACCAGAGTGGAGAGGGTTGAGGATTGTATGTGAGGTGAGTGGAGAGACAGGAAATAGTCCTAACACAGCCTCATAAAGAAATCGGGCATGCTGCAATGGTAGGCATGCCCCTGTCCCCTATTTGTGACAGATAAGTAGAAACTAAAGGTTGTGACTGTTTTAAACAGTTTGTAAGCAACAACTGCCGATGGGCCATTCTCCAGAAAAGAGCCACACTTGTACAAAAAGAAAAAAGAAAAACATATACTACCTGCACATTTCCTGTTCAGTGAACCCAAGGAAGAGAAGGATGTCTTAGGGCCTAGGGAGACTTGCAAAAGCCACTTACTCCCCTCTTCTTCCCCCGGCCCCAGCCCTGAGTCCTGGTAGGCCTCGGGAGGCCAGAGTAGGGTTTCAGAGGAAGCAGCAGCAACCAGGTCCATTCAAAGAGCTGTGTGAATATACTAAGACAAAAGCTTTCAAAAATTGAAATTCCTACTTGAAACAAGAAGTAAATACAGGAGACCACTCCATGGGACAACAAGAGCCTTTAACTTCTTCACCCCCTCAAAGAAAATCATCCTCTAACTGGTTTATCGGTAAGCACAGTACTAAGTACTTCATCTGCATTGTCATTTATTCCTCACGTACACCCTGTGAGGTGCAATTTTTATCCTCAGGTAGTAGGTGAGGCCTTGAGCAGTCGGCCCAGTGTTATACAGTTAAAAGTGGAAGACATGGGATTTGAAAAAGTATATGTGACTCCATTACCCACACACTTAATCACCGTTTCCCCACTAGTATTGAAAACCCAGATTATCTCATGATCCAAGGTGGCCTCTAGGTTTCAGGACTGAGAGTGTGAGCTCCCCCTAGAGGCCAGCACATAGGACTGTGAGGGTGAGAGCCTGGGAATATAAACAGCTGGGCTGGTGGCGGACTATATGTATTGTTTAAGATATTAATTCATGTCCCAAATCAGTCCGTGCTATTCAACGTTTAAAACTTCAGAGATGCACAATCCCTGAAGAAGAATGGGGCCCAGGCTGTGACTGTGAGCATAAGTGGTTGAACCAAAGCAAGAGGAAATTTGCTGAAAGTAGGGTCAAGGAACTACAGAGCTAGGGCATCAGTCACTCAGCCCTAGTTTTCCCCTACAGTGCTGACAATTCTTTGGATGAAACGGTAGAACCGGGTGACAAATATCTCCAATGAGTGTTGAAGAATAATTAAAAGGTATCTAGAGAGCAGCAAGCAGAGGGGCAAGATGTAGCAGAGAAGAATAGCTTGAGCCCTCAGGTTGGAGAACCTTTTCCAAACAGATGAGAACTATTGTAGAAGAAGCAGGAGGGCGATTTGACAGGACAGGATAAGTTGTCTCCTTTGCAGGTTGCAGGGATGTGGTAGCCTTAAGGGGGCAACAGAGGAAACCCTGAGTAAAGAAACTCAGTGCTGTATACCTGTAGTCCCAGCTACTCAGGAGAATGACACAGAAGGATCAACTGAACCCAGGAGTTTAAGGCCAGCCTGGGTGACATAGCAAGACCCCATCTTTATTTTAATTTTTTTTTTTAAAGAAGGAGCTGGGATTTATGCAGGTCATTTTCAGAACTCAGAATGAAAAGGACTCAGGGTCAAGAAAAAGTCCTTGAGGATACAAACGCAGGACAGGAGCAAAAAGGGAAAAACTTAAGGGCCAAACTAAATTAAATTTAGGTTAAAGCACATTGACATCGTGTCACGCCAATGGCTTCCTTTATCACTCAAGGAAAAAGTCAGTCCTTACAATGACCTACAGGCCACTACACATCTTGGCCCCACTATTGCTCTGACCCCATCTCCCTTTCACTCCACTCCTGCTGTAACTGGAACACAGCACACATCTTCCCTTCTCAAGTTCTTGTATTTGCTGTTCCTGTACCTGGAAAGTTCTCCCCAGATATCCCCCAGATTCACCATCTCATTTCCTGTAATTTGTTGCTCAGATATCACATTCGCATGAAGTCCACCCCTGAACTCCCTGTATAATATGGAGCCCCGTCCTTCAAATACATGTGCCCTTCCTAACCCCATTACCTGCCTTATTGTTCTCCATAGCACTTATTGCTATATTTTACATATTTCTTGTTTTTCTTGCTCCATTAGAACATAAGCTGCCTTATGCTAGGAATTTGTCATTGCTATTTCCTCACAACAAATAGTTGTTATTTGATAAGTATCTGGTGAATGTTTGCTCGAGCATAAATATATTTCCTAAAAAGTTTCCATGGAACAATGTGGTGGTCAAGAATGACAGATATATAAGCCAAAATGATATTGGTCTAGCCTCAAAATTTTGACTGGAACTCTGAAATAAAGTTGTTTGTCTGCTGGTGGTATCAGAGGTACCATCAGAACAAGATGATGTTAGTGCATTAATACTGGCTAATGTCCCAAGTATCACTGCAAACTGGATGATGTCAAGAGAAAAAGCCATCTGATCTGTGGCATATGTATAAGGTAAATGCAAGATTCCTCAACTTTCACTCCACCTAAGAGGGCTAACTTAGGGGTCATACTGGTTTCAGAATCTTTTCATAAAGGCATCTTTGGTTATTTTTTCCTCCAGAAACAAGAGGTTAATCAGAAACACAGTGTTGCCACTGGAACACTGTTTCTAAGGAACTGGGATCATGAATAAATAGCACAGGTCCCCAAGTCCCTGATGTTCTGACCTAGGTGACCTATGCCACAGGGCCTAGAGAAGCAGATCAACCACAATTTTATTGATGGCCAATTTAGGAACCAAAATTCATACGCATATAACAAACAACTTTAAAGTAACGGCCAACAATCCCATTTAATAACCAGAAACAAAAGGGGATCTGCTAAGAGTCTTATTGAAGAGAAGGTTCAATCACAATAAACAGAATATTGGTCATGAACACACATGCTACCCGACCCTTCATCTCATGCCTCCATTCTACTGATGAAGAAGATGAGACCTGGCATTTATCATTGCCTGACTTATCCAAAGAAAGACAACTAACAATGAACTCAAAGCTGGAGCCTGTGTCTCATGACTTACAACTGATAGCAATAAATCTTCTAAAAGAGCTGTTTTGAGGTTTGTTTACTGAGCGCTCTGTCGCTGCTGGGCCCTAAGTCCAAGAGAAAGCATCAATATAGCAATGAGGCTTATGGGACTAGGACCAGTGAAGCCCTGACTGGCTTTTGCCATAATTGAAGATCACAGGATTGCTGATGGTTCCAACCATGTTCCTCTTCCTCCTGGACAGACAGCTGAAGTGCATTTCTCAGACTCCTATGCAGTTACATGCAGTTCTGTGACCAAGTTCAGGCCAGCCAAAGTATGTTGGTAGAAATGACGTAATAAGCCACTTCTGAGTTTGGCCCATAAATCCCTCCCCTGTTCAGCTACCAGGCTTTCCCTACTCTCAGGCTGAATGGAAAGATTACCAAGAAATTGAGGAGCCCCAGTCCCAGAATAACTGCATGGAAAAGAACTGACCCTATCAGCCTTGACTGTACTGTGACAAGAGCAAGAAAAAAATGCTTACTGTGTTAAAGGCACTAAAATTTCAGAGTGGTTTAATGTTCTTGTTAGCTCAAAGTGACTAATATGGAGACATTAATATCAGGTGCCACTTCCTTCATGGCAGTAAGTAACCTCAGTGAAAGGAAAAACCAAAGGTAACTAAGTGGGAAACTGCTGGAGTTACAAAATAGTACATATATAATGTTATTTATGCAAAAACAAAAACAAACCTAATACAAGGACAAAAAACCACAGAGGGAATAGGTAAAATGTCAAAAGCAGATGAGGAATGATGAGAAATGTCAAAAAAAAAATCCTGGAAATGTGGAAAGAAAACAAATAAAAACTGACTTAACAGTTGTAAAGAAGCTAAAGCATGAATATTAAAAGAGAAGACCAGCAATAAGCAGTTCATGTATGTTATAGAATCCAGGAAGGTTTTGGGGATTGCAGCACCAAATTCTTCCAAAGGCAGCCATTTGGGGCTAAAAATAGGCAACTGCCTTAAAGTCCTTATAGAAATTCTTGGCCCCACCAGGTCACATCCGTTGCCCCACACAACTAGACCAACTACCCTCTCACATTAAGGCAAAAGGCTGGAGGTTTAATCTCTAGACAGGCTGAAACAGAGAAATTACAGACTTGGGGCTCTTAGGCATGGGTGAAGCTCATACACAGAACAGTAGCTTTACACGCTATCATCGCCAGGATCTCAGAAAGCTGACAGCCCCTTCCCCACCTCTTTGCTCCCCCACCACACACAAAAGTTAGAAGGGAGGACTCTTTCCTGGGAAAACTGACCTGAGATTCCTAGTTTTACTGACATTTGGGGTTATCAAAATAAAACATCCTAGTTTCCATATGACCATCCTCCAGGGAGTCTCACAAGTTGCCGGCAAGCTCCATCAGGGTGCCCAGAAATTTTGCTCAGCTCCTCAAGAGCTTATTCTTCAAAATAAAAGGATAATTAAGATGCATCAGAAATTTGAAGACCCGAATAAATAGATACAAAAACAAACAAACCACAGAAAAGAAACTTTGAAAAAAAAAACAACAAAGACAATATAAGGAAAAGAAGGTTTAAACCAAAATCTTAAAAAATTAAGACATATTAATAAACTTAGAGAGATAAGAGTCACAGAATAAGAATGCTATTGGAGAGTTCCATCTCTGGGTAGAATGTAGAAAGCCACACAACTGTTACTTACTCCTAGACAATAAGAAAAAGCCAGACAATCTGAAAATCATAGATTTTCTTGAGCCCATCAAGGATCTGAAGTTTCAAGACAACAAAGTAAAGAAATCCAAAGAGGAACAAATTCCTCTGGGGAACAGATGGGAAACTCAAAACCTGTGGCAGAACAAAGAGGAAGGGATGGTTCTGTGCAAATGAGTAAAGAGAAATCAGCTAAAATTTTAATAAATTCTCAAAGACCAGTGGGGCTGGCATGTCAGTCTGGAAGAGCTGAGGCTCCAGAAAGATGGGGAGTTCACAGTTATAGGCAATGTTTTAATTTAATTTAATTTTAAAGATGTGGGATACAATTCAGGATTCGGTAGATAAGAGGTAGTCATCAGGTAAAGTTTGGACCTCCCTTTTGAGCCCACTTCACCTGGTTTGAGATCAGGTACCCTTAGTGATGTTATGAGCTCCCTCTCTCCTCCCTCCCCTTTCAGCATTCTGCTTCTGCCAAACCCTTTCTTATAGTATTATGCTTTCTGTTTCTGTGATAGATCACTGAGTATGATGAACTCTAAATCCATCCAGTTGCTGCAAAGTCCTTGATTTTTTTCCTTCTTTATGGCTGCATTGTATTCCATATTTTTTTATCCAGTCCACTTTTGATGGGCAGCACAGTTGGTTACATGTTTCTGCTATTGTGACTAATACTCACAGGCTATTTTCAATGGGCCTTCCAAGTGCTCAAGGGAAAGATAGGTAGTGAAGCAGGAAATTGGAGAAAACTCTCTTCCAATGCCCCAAAGATACAGAAGATATTTAGGCCATCTTAAGGGAATGCATAAGATACATTAAGGGAGCATAGATAGGAACTGCAGTAGACCTCTACTCAGAAACTACACAAGTCAGAAGAAGACATGGTGACACCTTCAAGGAAATGAAAGGGAAAAAACCCCAAACCTGTAAACCCAGAATTCTATGTCCAACAAAAATATCTACAATGTTAAGGCAAAATAAAGGCTTTTTCAGGGAGACAGAAACTGAGTTAATGCATTTCCACCAAACTGGAGGTACAAGAAATTATAAAGTTCTTTAGGGAGAAGGAGCATGGCACCAGATGAAAATTTGGATCTAAACAAAGAAATGAAGAGTTCTGGAAATGGTGAACATAAAGGTAAAAATAAGGTACATTTCACTATTATTCATCACTTTAAAAAACAATTTCATGACCTTAACCAAATACAGTAATAGCATTTATGAGATCTACAATATATTGTAAAGAGGTAAAATTGATTTTACTTCACATTTTCTTTGTTTGTTGTTTTTATAGGAACAAAAGCCATCTGGAAGTAAAAACAAGAGCAGAAAGGAGAGAGAGAAATGGAAATAAACTGTTTTAAGTGTCTTACGCTATGAGAAAAGTGGTATAATAAAGTAGACTGTGATAATAGGTATATCATAAACCATAGAGCAAGTAATAAACATTTTAAGAAGTATAATTAGAAAGTCAAGAGTGAAGATAAAATGGAAGCATTAAATAATACTTAATAAAAAATTTAAAAGTCAGGAAAGAATTTTTAAAAAGAACCAAAAACATTATGGATAATAGAAAAATACTACCGACATGGGGCATTTACATCTAATCATATAAACAGATATATTACATTTTTTAGAAACCCAATTAAATGAGAGATGGTCAAATTGTGTTTAAAAACAAGCAAGAACCAATAATATGCTGCTCAGAAGAAGTAGTAAGAACAAAGAAGACATGAACAACATTCTACTCAAACTAATTGATATTTATGAACCACTCCACCCAACAGCAGCAAAATACTCATTCTTTCCAATGGATAAGGAACAGTTTCAAGAAAGACAATATTCTAAGCCACTGGTGGAAAAAACTTAATATATTTTAAAGTACTGAAATGATATAAAGCACATTCTCTGACATCAAAATGTAATTAGCAATTGAATTCACAGTTAAAACCTTCTCACAAATAAAACTTCAGGGCCAGATGGCTTCACTGGTAAATTCTACCAATATTTCAATAATAAATAATACTAATCCAAAACTTACTCTCTCAGAAAATATACAAAAGGAATCCTTTCTAATTCATTTATAAGGTCATCATTTTCCTGATATAAAAAAACCAGGCAAAGAAATTAAAGAAAAGAGAACTGCAAACTAATATCCTTCACAAACATGGGTGTTAAAATCAATAAACTGCAAGAAAATCAAATCTGGCAATAAATGCAAAAATCCAGGAATACAAGGTTAGTTCAATACTCAAAAATAAATCGGTCTAATTTGCCATCTCAACAGTCTAAAGAAAATTAAAACATGTGATCATGTCAATAGATCAGAGAAAGTATATAACAAAATTCAACATCCATTCATCATTAAAAACTTCTAAGCAAATTACAGAGAAGAACTTCCTCAACTTGTAAATGACATCTTTGAAAATAGTTATAGTTAACATTACATATAATAGGGAAAGGCTGTATGCTTTTCCCCTAAGGTTTAGAGCAAGGCAAAATGTGCATTCCTACCATGTGTATAAATATTAGAAGTCATCGCCAGTACAATAGGCAATAAAAGGAAATAAAAGACATAGAAATCAGAGCTGTCTACAATTTCACAGAATATGAACATCAAAACAGATTATCCAAAAAATATATATAAAGAAGCTCCTAAAAGAAATAAGTAAGTTAAGGAAGGCTGTGATATATAAAAATCAAATGCATTTCTATAAATAATGTGCAAATATGCGTATTCCAAAATTATTGATGTGAGAAACCAAAGCATACTTAATAAATGACAAATTATAGAAATTTTTTATAGATTGGAAGGCTCAGTAGTGTTACAATATAAATTCTTCCCAAAATGATCAATAGATCCAAGGCAATTTAAGTCAAAATCTAGGAGGCTTTTTAGAAACTGACCAGAAAAAACTATATGAAAATTTTAAATTTATGTATAAATAAAAGGAATACAATAGTCAAAGCAATTTAAAAAAAAATAAAGAACAGTTTTTCAAAAACTGATACATCATCATTGTGTACTACCTAATACAGACAATCTTATAAACAATATAATGACAATGTAAAGACACAGGTATAAAATGCAATCGAAAGGAGACTCCAAAAATAGACCCACACATATATTGTCAATTGATTTTTTTACAAAGATGCCAACATAATTCAAATGAGAACAAATAGTCTTTTCAATAAATGTTGGTGGAACAATTTTAAATACATATGCCAACCCCCCCCCGCCAAACTTTTGCCTCTACATTGTACCACATATAAAAATATCTAACTGTAAAACCTAAAAATATAAAACTTCTTTAAAAAAAGAAAATATGCTGGGCTTGGTGGCTCAGCCTGTAATCCCGCGCCCTGGGAGGCTGAGGTGAGTGGATTGCCTGAGCCCGCGGGTTTGAGACCCGCCTGGGCAGGCGAAACCTCATCTCTACAATAAATCAAACAAATTAGCAGAGCGTGGAAGCGCACACCTGTAGTTCCGGCTACTCGGAAGGCTGAGGCAGGAGGATTGCCGGAGCCCAGCAGGTCTAACCTGTGGTGACCAGGAGCGGCCACTGCACTCCAGTCTGGGCGACAGAGTGAGACTCCAACTCAAAAAAGAAAAGAAAATATTGTGACCGTGTGATAGGAATCTATTTCTAAGATAGCTATAAAAAGGTAAACACATAAAACATACTATTTATATTTTATAAATCAAAGAACTAATTAATTGGACTTCATAAAAAATCTTAAAATCTACTCTTTAAGCAAGTTTTCAGAAAATGAATAGACAAGCCACAGATTGAGAAAAAAATACTTGCAAAATACAAACCCAGCAAAGGAATTGTGTCCAGAATATATAAAGAACTCTCGAAATTCAATAACAAAATAATAATAATGATAAATAATTCTTTAAAGATGAACAAGAGATTTAACTACACATTTGACCCAAGGAGAGTTATGAATAGTAAATAAGCATATGAACTGGCTTAAGATTGTCTATTGGTAGGGATAATGGCCAACTGAGACCACAATGTAATACCACTATACACTTACAGAAAAGCAAACATGGAGGGGTTGTCAGGTTGTCTCTTCTGATTCTTTTTTTCTTATTTTTTATTGGCAAAAGTTGTATATATTTATTGTGAGCAACCTGATTTTTTTAAATAAGTATACATTATGGAACGGCTAAATCAACCTAATTAACGTAGGTATTTCCTCATATAATTGTCACCAATTTGTGATAAGAACATATAAAATCTATTCTTAGCAATTCTCAAGTATAAAAATATTGTTATTAGCTACAGTCACGGTGATGTAGACTATATCTCTTAAACTTATTCCTCCTGTCTAACTGAAATGTTTTGTCTTTGACCAATATCTCCCCAGCCTACCCTCCACCCCATGCCCTGCCAGTCTCTGATAACCTCTATTCTACTCTGTTCTGAGTTCACCTTCTGATTCCAAATGTAAGTGGGATTATAAGGTATTTGTCTTTCTGTACCTCGCTTATTTTGTAATGCCTCCAGGTTCATCCATACTTTCACAAGTTAGAAAGGCTAATATTTTAAAAACTGACCGTGGCAAGTGTTTGTGTAGATGTGAAGCAGCTAGAACTCTTAGCCATTTCTAGTTGGAATGCAAAATGGTATAGCCCAATGGAAATCAGTGTGGCAGATCTTATAAACACAAGATCCACAACGCCACTCCTGGATATTTACCCAAGAAATTTTTACCTGAACACATGTTTTTAGAGCAGCTGTATTCATTAGCTAAAAATGGTCCAGATATATACTGACGGTATGTTCATAAAATGGAATATGATTTAATATTAAAAAGAAGCTTCTGATAAATAAATTAGCAATGATGCATCTCAAAAGCACTATGTTAAATGAAAGAAGCCAAACACAAAAAGTGACATAGTGTACAATATTTATCATCTTAACCATTTTAAAATATACAGATCAGTAAATATTAAGTGCATTCTATTATGCTCCCATCACCACCAACCAACTCCATAACACTTTTCATCTTGTAAAATTGAAGCTATACCCATTGCATGGTAACTCCCCATCCCCTGCCTCCCCCCGTCCCCTGGCAATCACCATTCTACCTTCTGTCTCTATGATCCTGACCATATATATAGAACCATATGGCATCTGTCCTTTGTAACTGGTTTCTTAGCATAATATCTTCAAGGTTCATCCATGTTGTAACATCTGTCCAAATTTCCTTCCTTTTTAAAGCTAAATCATACTCAATTGTATGTATACACCACATTTGGCTTACCCAGTCATCTGTCGATGGACATCTGGGTAGCCAACATGTTTTAGCTATTGTGAATAACGCTGCTCTCTGTACATGGGTGTGCAAGTATCTTGAAACCCCACTTTCAACTATTTGGAAGTATACAAAGAAGTAGAGCTAATGGCTCATACGGTAATTCTATTTTTATTTGTTTGAGGAAATGTCATACTGTTTTTCCAAGTAACATTTTATATTCCCACCAGCAGTACCCAAGGTTTCCAATTTATCCACATCCTCATAGACACATCTTCTTATTCAGTCACTTGCCAAATAAAGTAGCCTCTAGTTTTCACATATCATGAATCTTCCTAATGGTCTCCACACTTCTCCTTTCTAATTTCACCTACTATTGCCAAATAAATCCTCCTTAAATACACTTATATCACAGCTATCACAGCTTTAACTATAAATTCTTCATTATTGCCTTTAAATATGCTCCATAGTAGCCAAACCTACAAATTCCTTATTAATATTCCAAAACTGAAGTGAAATACATTTCAGACTCCTGACCTTCATGGTTGTTTAACACCACCAAGTTTATGATAAGTTGCTACAGAGCAGTATACCACCATATATTTTTCTCCAGGAAGCATTTCTTACTTTCTCTGGCCAGGTATTGCCTCCTTGATTAACTGCCTTCTTATCCATAATAGGTATTTATTGGCTTACCAAACAGTCTCCAGTCAACTGTGGCTCCCTGAGATCAAGGAAGGAAGCTCACCAACCTTTCTATCCCACCGCCCCTGCCAGGGTTCTACATAATGAGAGTAACACTGAATAGGGATCCATGACTCCATAACAGTGCAAGCAAAAAATAAAAAAATAAACAAACAATTTGCAGAAGGGGATAACCTAACTAATAAATATAGAAGGAATAATGGAATTAGAATATCACCATTTGGCAAACATCACACTAACAACTAATTCATCTAGTGAATATCAACAGATGCTAAAACCTAGTGGGTGAAAGTTTGATGAGAAATATAATACTTACATAATCTCAAAGTAACTCCTAAGCAAACCTGTATTAATTAAAAAAGGAAAAAAGTAATTTTACAGTAGAAAAACTTGTCACACAGCACTTTAATCAAGTGACCAAAATGACCACTAACAGAAAAGGGACACACTGAACATTACAATGCAATAGGAACACAGCAGTGCTTCTGAGATATTCCCCTATATATGCATAACTCACATCCAATCATGAGGAAATATGGGACAAATCCTAAGTGAGGGGCATGTTACCAAAAAGCTGGCTTGTAATCTTTAAAAACACCAAGGTCATAAAAGTCAAGGAAAGACTGAAGAACTTTCGCAGATTGAAGGATGCAAAAGAGACATGACTAATAATGCGACACGTGACCCTCAATTAAATCTGTATATATTTTCTGCTTGTTTGCTTTATTTTATAAAGGTTAACAATGGTGACTGACAAAACTTTAGTTTAGCAACTTAATTTCATGCGATTTGGCAGAGAGGAGTTCTGTTTGCTGTTCTTAAAACTTTTCTGAATCATTAAAATTATCTCAGATCCTAAATAAAGGAAGCATATGTACAAGGTCAATTACAAATCAGTGTAAGCCTAGTGTTCTAAGTCACTTTTCATTTCCTGTTCCCCTCTCCCACCCATGCCCTGTAGCCCAGTGCATCACTCCCAAAGCTTAAGTATGGCAACAAATTCATGCCATCTTACTTTAGTGCATATTACTCCTTCTACCTAATATTGGCTTCCACCTCATTTCTCAGTTAAAATTTTACTCACCCTTAGAAGACTGACTCAACCACAACTTCCAGTGCGAAGCCATCACATAAGAAACTGGAATGACATCTCCCTCTCCTGTGTTCCCAGCACACAGTTGGAAGTTTCCCTTCCTTTATACTCAGAAGCCCATGTATCGAACTTCAAACAGTGTGGTGGAAAGGAAAGGGCAAAAGAGTTCTTGAAGTCAACTAAGAGGGCCTGCTACCAAATCAACACACCACAGGAAAGACCTAGGGAGAGTTATCTGATCTGATCCCTCTGGACATCAGTTCTTCAACTATGAAACTGAAATAATGACAGAAACTTCACAAAGTTGTCATAAAAATAGATAAGTATGTGAAGTCATCTGGCATGTTGGGCAGTAAGAAAAATGAAAACCAAAATTGAGATTCTACTTCAAACCCACTATGATGCCTAGAAACAAAAAGACAGACAGCAGGAGTTAGCAAGGATACAGAGAAGTTGGAACACATTGCTAATGAGAATGCAAAATGTATATCCACTGTGGAAAACAGTTTAGCAATTCCTCAATGAATTACTGTATGACCCAGCAATTCCACTCTTAGATATATGCCCAAGAGGGCTGAAAACATGTTCACACAAAAAAAGCAGACACAAATAACATTGACAGCAGCATCATTGAAAATAGCCTAAAAGTGTAAAAAACTTGAATGTCCACCAACTATAGAATGAATAAGCAAACTATGGTTTATACATTCAATGAAACATTATTTGGAAACAAAAAGAAATGATATACTGATACAACTGATACACGTTACATTGTGAATGAATCTTAAAATAATTATGCTGAGAGAAAGAAGCCAGATACAAAAATCCATATGTTATACACACGAAAGCTCTAGAATAGAAGAATTTATAAAGACAGAAAGTGATTAATGGTTACCAAGGGTTTGGGGGTATAGAGGGTTGGGGAATAATAACTAAATGATTCAGAATTTCCTTCTGGGGTGAAGAAAACATTCTAAAGTTATTGCACTGATAGTTACATAACTCTGTAAATATGCTAAAACAAAACAAAACAAAACCATTGACTTGTATATGTAAATGATGAACCACATAGCATGAGAACTACACTTCAATAAAGTTGTTACAAAAAATAAACAGACCCCCTTTTTTAGGGCAGGTATCAAGGCTTATTGTCATTTGGTTCTCCCCAATCTATCAACATAGAAGCCACTAAAGAGATGTTTGTTGAACTGACTTTGAGCTTAGTGACAGTCTGAGCTCCTATGTGCACAGCAATCTGCATTTGGAGAGGCACTCTGTACAGGGCTGTCATTCCTGGGGACCTGGTTCCGCTGTCAGTCAGAGGCACTCTTACAGCCATCATGGCTCTTCAGGGCTTCCTGTCCACCTGCCTGGATTGTGCAGGAGACCGGCTGTGTGAAGAGGGTCCTGTCATCAACTACAGAACAGATTTTCACACAAAGAAGACTGTTGAAAACAGTCTTCCTGGCACTGTTTTAACTGGTAGACAAGCCATTCCAAGCAATATAGAGTAATGGAAAGTCATATATATACAAAGATATCAGAATTAATTTAAAAATAGCAATAACAGTCAAAATAACTGAAAATGTAAGGCATGCAACTTTCAGCTGATAATCTAATATTCTTTAATACACAGATCTAATTTTTAACTGTACACAGTTGGGTACATGACATACCACTAAGACTATGTAACCAGATGATTTTATTTCAGCAAAAGGATCAGATGTACCTACATTTGTGACATGATTGTCAACTGAAAATTGCCTGCCCCTCACAGAAGGAAGATAAGATCTCACTATGAGGTCCAGCAACTCTTGCATATGCAAATGTGAACTGCCTAGCACGTCAACCACAGATCCATTCTTTCAGGGAGGTATCATGGTTTCTTATTATTTGATTCTCCCCATACTATCAAAAAATAAACCACTTCTTTAGAAGTCACTAAAGAGAAGAGGAGCTTTACTTCTTCAAATGTTAAGACATCTGTCATCATTTTAGAACTTAACGAAACTTCCAGCAGCTTCCTTCTCCTGAGGAAACAGAAGGTCCTGCCATATATTTAAACCTTCTCTAGAAAGATATTGACTATAATATATAACACCTGGAATTATCAGGGAAAAGCATTTTTACATTTTATAACTTACTAGTTATTAAAACTGACCACTTGCTCACTCTTTCACGGTCTCTCTCTCTCTCTCTCTCTCTCTCTCTCTCTCTCTCTCTCTCTCTCTCTCTCTCTCTCTTTTACTCCCACCATGACAAAGCACTTTTATATTGAATATAGAAGACATAGTTTAAACTGGGTC
>CAUYQG010062742.1:0-11145 GCA_963574415.1 Tarsius wallacei | reverse complement strand
CGGCTAATTTTTTTGATTTATTGTAGAGATGAGGTTTTGCCTGCCCAGGCGGGTCTCGAACCCGCGGGCTCAGGCAATCCGCTCACCTCAGCCTCCCAAGGCGCGGGATTACAGGCTGAGCCACCGAGCCCGGCTGGTTGCCTCCATTTTCAAAATTCAGGTTGCCTCCCCAGAAGACAAAAGGTCAAGAAGGTTATAAAGTCTTAAGTTTTCAAATAAATGTCATTATATTGCTTTCATTTGTAAATAACATATACGTACTGTATAGATATTATTCATGAATGAACACAAAATTATATATGAGCGCAAATGCAAATATCCCCCAGACAGGACCAGGTTCCAGTGCAGGATAAAAGCTCTAAGCCGGGCTAGGTGGCTCAGCCTGTAAATCCGCGCCTTGGGAGGCTGAGGTGAGTGGATTGCCTGAGCCCGTGGGTTCGAGACCACCCTGGGCAACTTGGAGAGACCTCATCTCTACCATAAATCAAAAAATTAGCCGGGCGTGGTAGCGCGTGCCTGTAGTTCCAGCTACTTGGAAGGCTGAGGCGAAGGATCGCCGGAGCCCAGCAGGTTGAGGCTGTGGTGGCCGGGAGCGGCCACTGCACCCCAGTCTGGGCGACGGAGTGAGACTCCAGTTCACACACACACACACACACACTGGGCCAGAGTGAGACTCCAACACACACACACACACACACACACACACACACACACAGCTCTGCCTGCTTTAGAGACAATGCCCAATGAGGTGCTTCGGAGGAGAGAAAGGGGCGGTTTCCGGTGGGCCGCGGGCCTTTTGTCTCCTGCTGCCGCCACTGAGTTTGTCTACCTCCACTGTCATCTACTCTCCAGGAAACCCAGGTAGCTCTGCCACAGCATCTGTCTTCCTGTGACCTGCAGGCGCTGGGAGATCCGTAGGGAGGACGCCGGGGCACCTGGAAGCCGGGAGATGGTGACTGTTCGTGTCAGTGTTCCAGGAGGGGAGGAGCTGGTGGAAACGGCGGGAACCGACTGTGGCGGAGCCCGGCCTCTGCGTCAGCTCCGGCGTCTGAGGCCTGCGTCCCTGGACTGCTGGCCCACAGTCCCTTCTGGCCCACGGGGGGCGGGGGCGACGAGGGGGCACTGTCGCCGGGAACCTGGGCCTCTTGTCCTACCCTGCGGCATCTCGGCCCCTCCGGGAGCTCTGATAGGCAGCTCTGCGCTTCTAGCCCCGTGTCACCCCAGATTGTGCAGGGACCACGGAAGGCCATGGGGGAGGATCCGGACTTTCCGTGCGTGGGAGGACCTGTGACCCGTGGGTCCCCAGACCCTCTTTACTCCTGGAAAATATTAATTGAGACACCGTAGAAAGTTGAAGAGTTTATTTGCGCACACAGAGGTTTATTACTTTTGAAATCCCAGCTAGGATTTGTGGTTTGGGGGCCACAAGTAAAGCATGAAGGAAAGACTTTTTAAGAGGTGCATGAGGAGGCAAACCAAATTCAATAACTAATTGGGTGCAGCTATATGGTCACCTTATGTAGCGTATTCAGGTGGGCGGTTCCTGGTTATTTAATCAGAGATGAATTGCTGGTTTGTGGTTGCTTATGGCTAAATTTTGTTTACATTTTCGGCTTACAAGAAAAAGAAAAGCATGAGTTACATTTTTTTTTTTTAGGTAGGAACACAAGTCACTCCAGCCACTTCAGCCTAATTGTCTTATATTTAATTATTTATTAGTCCACAAGAGGACTCACTACATTTTCCAAGTATATAGCAAGCAGGATCTCAAATCCATGACCCTGTTCCCTCAGCCTAACTCGTCTAGAGCTTGCAGTAGAAGTTTACATTTTTGTTTTCCCCCCACCTTCTCAAATGCCAAATCCCTTTCTCCAACAACTCACATTATTTGTGTTCTATAGTATATTTCAAACAGTTTTTTTTTAAGCAACGAGCAGTTTTTAACATATTTGCTTTTTGTTTCTGAATATTTCACATGAGGAGAAAGCAGAGATTAATCCCTTTACACTCAACTGCTCAACTGTAAATATATGTATATTTGTGCCTTTTCCTTTTACGTGTCCTAGACAGAAACACCTTACCAGAATATCTCTTTGGGTTGATGTACCTCTTAGTAATTTTACAGGGTGAAGTGTCCTCTGCCACCTTTCTGTCTTTTCTGAATTCTGGGTTTTAAAACTGGGAATAATTTATGATCTCCACAGCGGCCATGTCTAGGGAATATCAGTCCCTGGGTCATCTCTCCAAGAATAGTCTGAGTATGGGGGAGAAGCCTTTCAGGGGAGCAGAGCAGCTGGGTGCTCTGGATCTGAAGATCCAGGTGTACTGGTATACCTTTCCTCTAAAAAGCTAACTTTTTGGGAATTTAAGACTTTCTTAACGAATCCCAGTTTCTGTTCCTTGGGGCCACATTGCTTGTCAGCCAATGGGATGTTGGTATTGAAGACAATGGAAATGATTGAAGATGATGGAAATGTTTCCTGCCCTCTTTCCTCTTAGATTTGTAAAGGAAGAAAAACAATCCCACAGAACAAGGAAAACCCATCCCAGTAAGTGAGGAAAGAACCTGAAAAGCAAAAATCACTCAGGGCACGGTGCAGTTTCTCTTGGGAAGGTGGGCATTGAGCACTTCAGCAACTGGGTTGGAAGTGGAAGGATCCACATGACATGATGGCCTGACTTGACACTTGACTCAGACATGTCTGTGTTCATTCAGCACTGCCAATTATGGTTTTCATAGAAAATCTATCAGTACAGCTTAAAAAGCCAAGAAAATATTTTCAAAGAGGCAAGAAAAAAATTATTTCTGAAAAAATATTAAATATCTACTCATATATTTTATTTGTTAAAAATTATTTGCCTTTTTTGTTCCCCAGACTGAGTATAGTTAATTTCTCAGGTTTGACTTTTTGAGGGGGTGGTTTCAAGCATAATTCCAGATCATTGCTCTGGGAATAATACTGGGGAAAAATAGGAAAACTATTCCATTCTAGCTGCAGAAAAATGGACGCGTTTTTACAAGAAAGTGTGTTAGATAAATTGGTGAATAACAAATATTCCCTAAAACGTAAGTTTCTGTCTTGTGCTGGGTGGAGATTTATAACAGTGGATAACTCAGGTCTGTATTCTGTTATTTTGATATCCAACTTTAATGGTAAATTATATGGGTGGGAACTTGACAATTCCTAGATTTGTTCACATAAGGAAGTTTTTAATAAAATTATTTATTTTCATGGAAATATTAATAGGTTTATTGTCTGAAAAGGATACTTTTGCTTTACTTGTTGAAATATAAAATGCAAGTGCCTTATAATTTTATTTCCTCCTATAAACATACACTCTATGTTTGCATGATTTTGCTCAATTTTTCTAACACTGGGTAGTTTCTCATTTAAAACGAAGTGGAAAAACCTTAACTGGAAGCAGAGCCAGGAGCCCAGGGACTCCAAGCTAAAGCCAATCTTGATTCTGTTAAATGAAGTCACTGAAGGCTCAGTTAGTTCTTCCTACAGAACTTCCTACAGGTGTCCCAGCCTGCTCACACCAGCCACGGAAGGAAACTTTACACTGAGAAAAACTACAGAGCCCTGGAAAGATGTAGTCGTTTATTAAGGATGGTTTGCATGGAAAGACATGGAGCAATTTTAGAAGAATACAGACACATTTGTCTCTTATGATTCCATGGAGGAGTAAGAATGGGGCAGGAAAGATTTTTTATGTGCATTCTCCTTTTTGTTTTTACTAGTTATTAATTTACTTTTTATCATATAATATACTATTTTTATTTTTAAAAAGCCAAGATGGCCCCTCTCCTCTTTCAGAAGGTAGAGACTGAGCCCGCCATCAGTCATCTTATTAGCATACAACATATACTTAAGACTTTTCAGGGGTTTTGGAGGCTGTGTTCTTGGAAGCTGAGGCAGAGACCAAAACATAAGTTTCTTACTATAATCACATTTTCAGGCTGATACTAGCCTCCTGACCCAGTGCTGGCTTTTTCTGAGGAGCTTTGCTGCACCTTTGTCTTTTTAATGAGAACCCATTCCTGACCCCAGCACATTTCTCCTGTCTATGCACACACATGATTATAGCAGCAGCATGTCCTGACACTCAGCATTCTCTCAAATGATCTTGGTGTTTATTGTTTATTTCTTTATGTAGTTGCTTCTATGAGCTGTGTTACGTTCACTATATTCCCAGTGTCAAGCACAGTGCATTGTCCATGGCAGGTTCTTATTAACAATTGTTTAATCAATGAATAATGACACTGTCTATGGAAGGGAATCAGAGAGGAATAGGTCAGAGGAAATCTTAGTCAACTACTCTGTAACTAGGTGACTTGTGCAAGTCACTGCATTTTTTTCCTCTTCAGTTACCTTCTCTGACATGGGAAATAATTATACCTACCTGAGAGGATGAGATCTACTGAGAAAAAAATGCATAAAGAGATTTGAAACACTGGCTAGCACTGTGAAAGTACTTACACGTGAAAGTTGTTTACAAGGTCATTCCAAATTGTTAGAATTTTTAATTTTGTTTTAACCCACATTAAATCTTGAAACTTTATGTACTTCATTGCATATAAACAAACATATCTAAATATTATGTTTGGTGTTTTATACTCAAATTATTAAAAAATGTTAATAGTTGATATTTGCATGCTATTCCTATATGCTGTATAATTTTTGTGGTCTGTGTTTATTTATGGTATGCATTTACCCAGACTTTTTCAATGATACTTTTAATATTTTGTGTCTAGTGTAGAAAGGGCTTTCATTTTTCATTCAAATGAACATTGTTTCCCTTATTGTTAGGTAATAATTCTTTTTTTTTCTCCCTTTTTAGGCGGAACAATATTTCATTGCATTCATATACAACATTTTGTTAAACCATTCATCTGTTGGTAGACACTCAGGTTGCTTCTACCTTTTGGCTGGTGTGAGTAATACTGCTATGAACATGAGTGTACAAACGTCTCTATGAGATGCTGATTTTAATGCTTTTTTTTTGATTAGAAAATATGATTTATTTAGAAAGTGAGAGAGAAAGAGAGAATTCACCTCTCCAGGTAGGAGAGGGGGCCAGAGCTTAGAAAACGTGGCCGTAGCCACCTCTTAAAGAGCACATGGTCACATCAGGATCTAGTAAAGCAGTGACTTGTTGGGTAATAATTCTAACCACAGATTTTTTTTGTTATTGTTGTTGCATATTCTCTTTAATCATCTGGCAGATTATAGGCAATAATCTAATTGTACATCTTCTGAACAGATATATGAGTCTCTGGACATTATGCAATCTACTTTTTTATGCATTTGAAATGCATCTTTTATCAGATACTCCCATTTATTTCAAGGGTATTCTTTATTTATTTATTTTTTTGAGTTGGAGTCTCACTCTGTCACCCAGACTGGAGTGCAGTGGCCGCTCCCGTCTACTGCAGCCTCGACCTGCTGGGCTCCGGCGATCCTTCCGCCTCAGCCTTCTGAGTAGCCAGAATTACAGGTGCGCGCTACCATGCCCGGCTGATTTTTTAATTTATTGTAGAGATGAGGTCTCGCCAAGTTGCCCAGGTGGGTCTCGAACCTGCGGGCTCAAGCAATCCACTCACCTCAGCCTCTCAAAGCACGGGATTACAGGCTGAGCCACTGAGCCCAGCTGGGTATTCTTTCTTAAAAGGAGACCCCCCCCCAAAGTATAATTATCTTTTTGGAGGATGGGCTCCTTGTAGTACAGTCTTCTCCAACTAGGTAAGTGTTCTAGGAACTCATCACCGTTAGTGTACCAGTTCCATTGTTGTGAGAGACTATGTTCAGCTTCAGTGTTTTGGAGATTTTATCAACACATTTGCCCATTTCATGATGAGTGATTTACACAAACAACCTGTCCACATCATGCTGAGTGTTCAGCAGTTTTTGACCAAAACTGCACGATCCCCATGCCCCGCCTTTCCTATTCACTCGATCTTGCCCTGGGTGACTTTTTTTTTTTTAAATTTGGATGAAAAAAGTCCTCAAAGGGGAGCATTTTGTTGATGTGGAAGAGGTGAAACAAAAATGGCAGAAGCACTCAAAATTGTTGAGTTCAAAATCGGTTTTATACAATGGAAAAAGCATTTCAATAAGTGTATTGCATCAAATGGAGAGTACCTTGACGGTGACTGAAGTTTAAACATGTAAGAATAAATACACAATTTTTTAATAAATAGATCTCATTATTTTAGTCCCCTGTCACATACAGTCTTTTGGACAGATAAGTAGATAACAGATACAGAGATTTTATGTATATAGAGAGATATAGGTATAGATAAAAATAGGCATCTGTTTTGACAATGCTGTTTTTACATGTTTACCTTGTTTTTTTTTTTGAGTTGGAGTCTCACTCTGTCCCCCAGACTGGAGGGCAGTGGCCGCTCCCGGCCACCGCAGCCTCGACCTGCTGGGTTCCGGTGATCCTTCCGCCTCAGCCTTCCAAGTAGCTGGAACTACAGGTGCGCGCTACCATGCCCGGCTAATTTTTTGATTTATTGTAGAGATGAGGTCTCGCTTGCCCAGGCGGGTCTCGAACTCGCGGGCTCAGGCAATCCACTCACCTCAGCCTCCCCAGGCACGGGATTACAGGCTGAGCCACCAAGCCCGGCTAGAAATACTTTTTTAAAAAAATAAAGATTAATTTAAGTGTTGTATCTACAAAAAAAAATTTAACATCTCCCAAGAATTTGTCTTTCAGCTACCAGCCTAGTCCTTATCATCTATATGATTACCCACCCATGACTGACCCACTCACACAGCTACTGGCTCACCTTTGTCTATATGCTGATGACTGACCCACCCATCTCTCTGGTTGTCAGAGATACAGGAAACAGACTCCATCACCATGACGTCAGCTCTTGTGAATGCTTGCCTACCTTCCCCCACTAAAAGGGAAGCTTTAAAAACTTTCAACCTCAAGCATTCGCTGCCAAATTTTCCTTAAGTGTCTGGCCCCTTCTCCAGTCTTGGAGAGATGGATCCACCCTTTTTCTCTTCTACTTTCTAAATAAGCTGTTTTTCCTAGCTTTTTGAGGACACATTTTGTAGCAGTATTCTTTGTCAGAATCTTCTCTAACACAAGCTAGCCAAAGTAGGAAGCCTACTTCTTTTCGAGTATGTAGTTCCTCTCCGGCTGTTTCTCAATTCTTTTTAGCTGCTTTGGTCAAAAACAATGGTTTGCATTTGGGAGTCATCACACCTGGGAATTTCATTGCACTCTAAAATAGCTGGTAATTTGATTTTTTTTCTCTCTTGCCTGATCATCGATTTTAGTTAAAGCAGCAGCTTTCCAAAAAGTGCTACCCTCTTGTGCTGTGTCAAACACTATTTGCCAGGAAGGGGTTGGAGGAGGGGTAGAAATGAAGTTCCATGGTGCCTGGTGGTGGTGGCAGACGGTTTGTGGTCTCCACGCCTTGCAACACCCATCATCCTGTTTGATGCAACTCTTTGGTTCAGTGTAAAGGCATTGCAGCAGGAATCAGCTCCTTCATTTGACTTACTTCCTTATATTTGAGCACAGGTATTAGCATTTGAATGCTTGATAACTACACATTCACTAAGTTGTACAAAATTCCCAGCATACACTGACACAATAATATAACTATCACCAATGATTAGTTTGTTAGAAGAAAAAAAGCAGAGTGAGGCTCAAACTTGTTTTCACACACACATGCCTCCCATCATGTGGGTCTGTCACACTCAGCTTCTCTTAATGACAAGGTCACTTGTGCTGACACTCTGGCTGTCAAGAAGAGGAACAGAACAAACTTCTTTCTGGTTCCGCAAGGTCAAGAAGCTGCTCCTTTTTCTGGAACAAGCCATAGAAGTGTGGGAGGGTCTGATGCTTGTAACTTTGCCCTTTTCTAATTTTTTCTTTCCTTTAAAAATAAAACAACCAAGGCCACTTCCAGGTAAAACACTGAAGCATTTAATCTATTTATTTAGGATTTGTGCCATGTTTACTCCCCCACAAAATTCAAAAGGACTACAAAATTAAACCACTGGAAAACAAGGAATTTAAAATAAAGACAACCAAAATAACCACGATATGACACCATTTTCCCATATCATGTCATTAAATATATTAAAAGACAATTGTCAAGGTTTTGATGAGTGTGTGGTGGAAAGAACCATTGTGTAGCCTGCTGGGAATGTTCACTAGTGGGGACACAGAGTTCTCAGAAAGCAAATTGACTTTTGTATCAAAAGTCTTAAACATGTTTATATTTGTAAAACTGAAATTATACTGTTCAGAATCTGTCTCTTCTCAATCATTCTATTTGTTTCAGTTTACTAACCTATAAAACGGAGATATTAATAGGAACCATTTCACAGAGTGATGTGAGAAATAGCTAATAGATAACCAGCACACAGTATGTGCTTGACAATTGTTAGGCATCTTTATTAATGAAAAAATAAAAATCTTCCCGGGAAAAAATTATTACAGCATTGTGCATAGAAATGTAGGGCATTGATTGTTCCATGTGCTGGAGTGAACATAAAAACCATAGGAAGAAAAATTTGGTTTTGAACCTCCCACCCACCTGCTTCCCATTCAGTTCTTGAATAGATCTCTCAAGATGTCTGGAAGTTATGTAAATTAGAGGTCATGATTTAATTCAGAGATATTGTCATTTAAAAAGTTAAAGCCATTTTTAATATAAGAACATTCTAGGGAGCACTCTGTTACTCCCTAGAATTTGTGGTTCGTGTGGGTTTATCAACCATCCCCAGTGAGCTCTATTTTTGTAGTAAAATACCCCCCCAAAAAAACTTAGAAAACTATGTTTGCTGTGAACCCCTACCCCACGTCTGCTGCACTGTATTCTATATACCCCCTCTTAGCTCACGTTTGATGTTATATAGATTCATACCTCACATTTACTGAATTTCTGACTCTACCTCAAATCCTGTGAGACTGGGCACGTAATAGGTGCCTGGTAGTGACTGCAGTTGTAAAGCTATAATTTCTGTAAAAGAAATGTTTGCTATATTTTATAAACTCTGTGGCGCCAGCCACCCCCCTGGTGGGCTCTGTGTTGTTTCGAGCCTGCTTGTATGCTTATCTAAAAATTCCAGAGGGCTTAAGTAACTCCTCTCTGCCCGCTTAGCCGTTGCCTGTCCAAAGACAGCTAAGCCAAGCCCGCGAAAAATCAAAAACGAACCAACCAATCAGTATCTCTGTAACCATGTTTATGCAGTTCTATCCAATCCTGTGTGAACAAGTTGGTAAAGCCACCCCACTCCCTCAGGATTCTGTATAAAAGGTGCGTGTAAACCTGAGACGGGGCTCGCTCTCGTTCCAAGCCGCTGAGCCGGCTACAAGCGTGAGCCCAGGCTCGAGTCTGAATAAAAAAAAAAACCCTTTTGTGCTTACATCAGAGCTGACTCTTTTGGTGATCTCTTAAAACATGGGGTACAACAACACTTTATAGCAACGCAAAAGGGATTTTTTTTTTTTAGTTGCAGTCTCACTCTGTCGCCCAGACTGGAGTGCAGTGGCATGCTCCCAGCCACCGCAGCCTCGACCTGCTGGGCTCCGGTGATCCTTCCACCTCAGCCTTCCAAGTAGCTGGAACTACAGGCGCACGCTACTACGACCAGCTAATTTTTGATTTATTGTAGAGATGAGGTCTCGCCAAGTTGCCCAGGCGGGTCTCAAACCCGCGGACTCAGGCAATCCACTTGCCTTGGCCTCCCAAAGTGCTGGGATTACAGGCTGAGCCACCGAGCCCAGCCTGCAAAAGAGGTTAACACACACTTGTAAAAAGCACTTAACAATGACGGAGCTTGAGGGACTGGAAGATACTCTGGGTGCATTAGTGAGTGAGTGGTAGGTGAATGTGAAGGCCTAGAACATTACTGTCCACTACTGTAGGCTTTGTAAACACTGTACACTAAGGCAGCACTAAACATTTTTTTAAATACTAAACTTATTTTATTTATTTATTTCAAATTTTTTATTTTAAAGATGTGGGGTACAATTCAGGGTTAGGTATACAAATGTTCATTATGCAAATACCCTTGTTGATGAGGTGTGGTCCCCCTCCCCTGGCAGTTTCCCACTACTGCCAATCCCTTTCTTATAGTATTACGATAGTTGTTCGATGTCCACTTATGAGTAAGAACATGTGTTACTCGGTTCTTTGTTTTGTTGATAGGTCACTCAATATTATAGCCTCTAATTCCATCCAAGTTGCTGTGAAGTTCATAATTTTGTCCTTTATGGCTGCATAATATTCCATTGTGTATATGTACCACATTTTTTTAATCCAGTCCTCTTTCCATGGACAGCGCGGTTGCTTCCATGTTTGCTTATTTTTTTTTGAGTTGGAGTCTCACTCAGTCGCCCAAGCTGGAGTGCAGTGACATACTCATGGCCACCCCAGCATCAACCTGCTGGGCTCTGGTGATCCTTCTGCCTCAGTCTTCCAAGTAGCCAGAACTACAAGCATGTGCTACCATGCCCAGTTAATTTTTTTTTCTGTTGCATTCTCACTTTATTGCCTAGGCTGGAGTGCGGTGGCATGCTCACGGCCACTGTTGCCTCGACCTGCTGGACTCAGACGATCCTTCCACCTCAGTCTTCCAAGTAGTTGGAACTACAGATATGCGCCACCACGCCCACCTAATTTTTTGATTTATTGTAGAGATGAGGTCTTGCCAAGTTGCCCGGGCGTGTCTCGAACCTGTGAACTCAGGCAATCCTCTTACCTCAGCCTCCCAAAGTGCTGTGATTACAGGCTGAGTCACCGAGCCCGGCTGCAAAAAGAATTTTTAAAGTTAAAAAAAATAATAATAATAGAAAAAAACTTATAGAATAAATATGTAAAAAAAAAAGTTTATACATCTGTAAAGTGTGTGTTTTAAGCTAAGCGTTATTACAAAAAAGTTTTTTTGTTTTTTTTTTTGAGTTGTAGTCTCACTCTGTCTCCCAGACTGGAGTGCAGTCTGGGAGACAGACTTTCACTTCAGCGTTCCAAGTAGTTGGAATTACAGGCATGCGTCACCATGCCCAACTAAATCTTGATTTATTGTAGAGATGAGGTCTTGCCAAGTTACGCAGGCTGGCCTCAAACCCATGGGCTCAGGCAATCCTCTCGGCTCCACCTCCTAA
>CAUYQG010062739.1:0-13067 GCA_963574415.1 Tarsius wallacei | reverse complement strand
TATCCCAAAAGGAAAAAGTGCAACTTGATGGAATGACAGAGAAATAGAATCATTTTTACCTACGACTAAATAAGAGAGAAAAAAATTAAACAGAAAGAGTTAGATGGATTCCCTAGACACAAACTACGAAGGATATAGCTTTCTCCTCTTTGAATTATTAAGTGCTTGACGAAATGTGGGGGTGCTAACCCACTTGTTCTGGCAAGTACTTGTAGTTGGCTCTAAAGGAATAGAAAGGAAAATAAAGTTAAGGCCCAGCTTTGAGCAGAATTTGTAATCCAACAGTGTGTATGTACCCACCATGATAGTACCATCCATAACAATTCCATCACCTACCAAAATTCTCTTGAACTGACTCTGTAACTAACCCCTTCCCTCTGCCTAGATGCCTGACAACCACTCATCTTTCCTCCATCCACATGCTGGGGGCGGAAATTGCATGTATGACAAGGCATAACCAAAAATCTGCAGTTCATGGCTGTGGACGAAAGAAAACTGTATGCGAAGACATACATCTGGTACATAGGATACCTCATTTGGAGCAAGAGACAAATTACTCAGACATATTTGGAAATGCAAAAGAAACACTTTTATATTGTGAACTAGCAATTGTTTCTTTGATATCAGTTGAGACATTTCATTGACTACATGTTAGTGGTGTAAAGCTAAGCATTACCACAGAAAACTTTATTTATACGACTAAAAAATCACTTTCTTTTTCACACTATAGTATATTTAGAACATAAGGAAATGCTTTCTGTCAACAGCCGTTCGTTTAGAAACAACTTCCCTGGCTAACATGGTGGTTACAAATGGGAGGACACGTATTTAGCTGAATTCAAGTCTACTTTAACTCTATGTGTTGTGAGATGCATGTGTAAAGGATACTTAAGTTCATAGTCATGGTCAGAAGAAACCAAAATACAGAGTTCAGAGATAAGTTTTTTAAAGTATTTGTATGAGACATATTGTTAAGCTCTTTCATCATCAGAAACAGATGGAATCCACTGAAAAATACACTTTAAAAAAATGAAGCTAAAAGGAAAATAGAGATGTAAATCCATGTTTGAGACTTTGTGATTCAATATGGTTCTGATAACCTTAAATTCACTAGTTATGGTGATAAATATCAGAGAAGTTAATAAACAAAGGAATTTCATGCTTTCGTGCATGTTTAATTTTCCATGTCTGTCAAACTGGGCATTCAAGACTGACTGGATAATCTCTTTAGGTCGGTTTTTCTAGGATAGGGTTTATCAGCCTTCAGCTCTGGAGGGCAGTGGCTAATGTCTCCTGAGTACATTGAGGCAGGGAAAACTCTGCTTCCTAGACTACCACTGTGCTGGCCTCTATCCTTCCCGGAAGGAGGGAGGCACACAGAAAGCCTGTGGAAGGCTCTGAATTGCCTCAGCATGCTAATACTCCTCTTAGACTGGAATTCTTCTGGCTCTTAATCCTGTTCTGCCCCGACTTTTGGCCCCGTCTTGATCCACAGTGCATCTCTACCTAGTCTTGAGAAAATCTGAGATGACTCCAAACTACAGAAAGCAAAAGCAAGAAAGGAAAAAAATAAAGTGACTTAATGGGGGAAGGGGACATTTAAGTCTCAGAAACAGTGTTGGGTTGAATACCAGGTACAAAGTGTGACCATTTCACGCCAGCTTTATCCATGAACTAGATTTTAATATTCTACTCAGGAGAACCCGTCTCAAGATAACACGGGGGAGGGGCATATTTAGAACCCAGATTATCTGGAAGAAAGCATAAAAAGCAAGTTACTTTTTGTGATTGTTCCAGAAAAACTGTACTGGAGAAAATCACAGTGGTAATTCCAACCCATCTGTGTTTCCAATCTGCAATAAGAAAACTATAGCAATCTGGAGTTGCCGTTTAGAAACCTTGACAGTAATTTAACAGATTAACTTTACTATTGAACTTAAAAATAAAACACAAAATTGGGCTTGTATTTTTATGTCTTTTTAATTTAATTTTTCTAGTAATTAATTTTATTGTATTTTACAAAAGTATTACTCTGTAATGCCTTAAAAAATCAAAACTGGTCCTTCCTCACAGACAATTTGAAAAAACACTTTGTATATTTAAAAAATGTGTTCTTGTTAACACTCGGGGTGTACCACATTCTCAGAAAGAAATGGCGTTTTGTGAACATTATCATTTTATTTTCATCGAAGGCTATGATGGTGTCTGGTCCGTTTCTTTTTCTCAAATTGCTATACTAGGCCAGAGAATGAGCCATTTTACTTATTTTTTCCTTAGGTTTAAGCAACTTTCAAGTATCAAATGCTATTTTGTGCCACAGCGGTGTGGCATCCAAACTCTTTTCAAATGACTAAATCATTGCTGGAACATAATTTAAAGGGGGAGGGGCAAAAACCCTACAGAAACGTGTAGATTGAGTCGCCGTGTAACCAAATAGAAATGTCAGATCTTCCTCCGCTTAAGATGCAGGGACCAGTGCACTGAGGCACAAGAAAAGAATTTGATTTACAATTTGAAGGAAAACCGGCAGTAAAATAATTGAGAGCTGGAAAGCAATCTCACTCCTGCCAAATTGCTCTCCTCCATGCATGCTCCATTTAGGGGTGATATTCCAATACTTACATTTAGCTCGTGCACATTTTCTTTCCCCTGAGACCATTCTATCCTGTCACATTAGGACTGTTTCTCTGCTGTGATCAGCAACAAGGAATATCCAAATTACCCAGCACTGGATTATTCCTGGAGCTTTGTACACAGAACATGGTTAATTTCTTTTTGAAGTGCAAAGGTGATCAGCTGACTGTTAATGAGAACATTCTTGGTCCCTAAATGGCCATCACATGACTTTCTTTCTAATAAACTTTATTTTTATTTATTTATTTATTTTTGAGTTGGAGTCTCACTCCGTCACCCAGGCTGGAGTACCATGGCACACTCACTGCCACCCCAGCATCGACCTGCTGGGCTCCGGTGATCTTTCTGCCTCAGCCTTCCAAGTAGCTGGAACCACAGGCGCACGCTACCACTCCCGGCTCATTTTTGATTTACTGTAGAGGCGAGGTCTTGCCAAGTTGCCTGGGGTGATCTCAAATCCGCGGGCTCAAGCAATCCACCCGCCTCAGGCTCCCAAAATGCTGGGATGACAGACTGAACCACTGAGCCTGTCCTCTAATAATAAGCTTTAATTTGAGTTTCTGGGAACCAGATGTGAACACACATTGCAAATTGTAAAGGATTGGTAAAATATTTGTTAACAATAATATCCACTATTATCACTACTACAATCATAGTTTGTGATAGAGATTGGATGAATGTCAGCCTTGGCTTTCTTTCCACAAGATATTCACAGACAAAGGAACCCTTTTATTTTTTGCCTGGTCGTAACTACCTGTAGGAATTCATCTTACAGTTCATACATTAAAAGTGTGTTGTACTGTCAAACCCTTGCTGAGTTAGTTCTCTGAGTCACATATTTAGTCGCATCTTTATAATCTCAGAAAGTCAGTAACAAAATTTGGCTTGGAAGTTTAGTTCTTATGCCCTGTGTTTTGCCCATGGAAGCACATTGTCGTACCTTACAGAAGAGCAAGAATTTAAATATCCACAGTAGCTTTATCCTAAAACATCTGAGGTGCCCTCTTCCTTTTCCTCTTCCTTACTGATGTTAGAAGTTATTTCTGGTTTTCTCACAAGAAATACAAACCTGACAGATTGATTTTTAATAATTGCCTCATGTGGGCCTCAGATACATTATGAGCTGAAATCAAAATTCTAATGCTGTCCAAAGGCAAGGCATAAAATGCCATTTTGCGGGGGGGGGGGAATAGATGTATTGAAAAATAAACAGGAATGGACTATGCAAATTAGGCCTGAGCCAAGAACATGCCTGTTTTAAATTTAAAATTGGCTATAAGCCAGAGCTAGTATACCCTGGTTACCTGGAGGATGCTGGAGATGAATATGAAAGGAATTTTGACTTCAGAAATAATATATACAAAACCACAAGCTTGAAAGCTCTAAAGCTGTTATTCTGTGACTCTTCTGGACAGACTTTTGGCCCACATGAACCGGCTCCTCCCAACCTTGATTAGCATTAGCACTGCTGTATTTTTTTCTTATTGCTTCAGTTTACATTCAAGAGGCCACTTTGTGTTTGTTTGTTTGTTTTGAGTGGGAGTTTCACTCTGTCGCCCAGGCTGGAGTATAGTGGCATGATCACGACTCACCATAGCCTTGTTTATCTGAGCTCAGGTGATCCTCCCGCCTCAGTCTCCTGAGTCGCTGGGACTACAGGCTCGTGCCACCATGCCCAGTTAATTTTAAAAAAATTTTTTTTGTGGAGCCTGGGTCTCGTTA
The DNA here is from genome assembly GCA_963574415.1 of Tarsius wallacei. NCBI lineage: Eukaryota > Metazoa > Chordata > Mammalia > Primates > Tarsiidae > Tarsius > Tarsius wallacei. The sequence continues at coordinate 8,711 of CAUYQG010062739.1, read as the reverse complement.
TGTAGCCCAAACTGGTCTTGAACTCCTGGACTCAAGGAATCCTCCCACCTCGGCCTCCCGAAGTGCTGAGATTACAGGCGTGAGCCACCATACCCAGCCTCAAGAGGCCATTTTGAATTAAAAAATAAATGTGCCTTGGTCATGAGACTACATCAGACCATGGTTCTGCATTGTCATGTGATAAAATACAGAGCTTTCAAGAGCAGTAACTGACAAATGGCAGTGTAGAATTTTGAATTACATGTGCACCCACAGGCACATACACACACAAGAACATGCACACAGACCCATTTATGTCCACATATGCACCAGAACCCCTCCTATCTAAGGTTTTAAGAATTGGTCAGTTAAAGCAAATAATTCTGGAAAAAGTATCATGAGTGTGTAACTTAAATATTTTTACATTAAACATTTTTGTTTTTACACTTAAATAGTCCATGCTATATTTGCACATCTATGTGCGTTTATTTCCTCATCTTTTGATGCAAAGGTTTGTTTTCCATCAAGTGAGGATTTTCAAATACTTTCGAAAAGCAGGTGAGGCTTTTCTTGAGCAGAGGTCTGCTGATGAGGGGGCCCTCTCCTTGTTCTTACATAAACTACCCTCTTCAGAATCATCTGTCATGTGCAACTCAGGTTTCTTCAAGTGGAGAGAGTACTCAGACGTCTGTGTAGCAGTCTGAGTGCAAAATCAGCCTGGACTCTCAAGAGTTTGTTGTCAAAGCTTTCACAGTTTTCTACCACACCTGATTTGACAGTAACAATGCTTACTTACCCTTCCCCCTTCATTTAGTCTTTCCAAAGGATTAACTTAGTTTTTATGGAAGACACTCTCTTTTGCCATTACCTTTCATTGTCTTACATTTTTTATTAGATTTTATAATTCTAAAAGCAAATGCTACTTGCATAAAAAGCTTTGGAAGAAAACTCAACTGATGCATACAAATTCAAGGGTTTCAAGCAGATATACATATATATATATATATATATATATATATATATATATACACACACACACACATACATACATAGGAGAGAGTTACTAACTAGCTTTCAGCTGTCAGCATCTACCCGATATTTGTCACTAAGTATTCAAAGAGACTGGAGGGTGTTGTTTAATTCACCTTATTTTTCTAATCTCTAGAAAGCTCAGAATAAAATGTGACACATTTCCATAAATTTATAGACCTTAATGGTCCGTGGTTTTTTTTTTTTTACTAACTTCACCCTCACCCTCATCTTCTTTTTCTAAGTTTTTTTAATACCTATACACAGTGTTTTCTTCTCATGTCTTGTTATATTGTAAGAAATCTCCAATCTTTTGCTAAAATAGTAATGTGATTTTGCTGAATAGGTGTTTGTTTTTGTTGCCGCGATCATGGTAAGACTTGGGTTCTAAAATGAGCACATATGGAGAAAAAAATGGTTGAGTTAAAATTACCCTCGGACATCACTTGAGAAGAGGACATGGTTAAGTCAACACATCATATCTTCAGAGGTCTGGAATACCCAGTTTTTCCTTAAGCTTTGGAACAGATCAAGATGGTGTTTGAGTGTGAGATGAAGTAGTTTGGCTTGCTTTCAGGGGGTTATCTGACAAAACATAAGTATGTTTAAAAAAAACAAAAAAGAGTGGTAGCGTGGTCACACTACGAGAGAGAGGCTGTGGGAACTGAGACGTGTGTCTCTTGCCTAAGGAGCTGAAAAGCACACTCTTAATGGTGTTATTTCTATATGCTCCCTTTCAGGTGAGTTAAGACTCATCTTCCTGAGAAGACACGGATGGAAACTCATTATATTCCCTTTCCACATACTCATGTAGGACACAGTCAAAAATTTGTCAGAGTTAAAATAAAATTCAGATGGAAAACTTGGCTTCTATTTTTAAGCCAGTAAGAGTACATTCTTAATTTTTAAATCGGTGTTTCAAAAACTAACTGCACTATTTTAAAAGTTTACAACCTAGTGCTCTTGGGTGGTCACACCACTGATTTGAAAATGAACTGATGTTCCCATGTGGTTCTTAAATTGGACTAACAGCTTCAAACATTACATTTTTAGGAAAATGTGTGCATTTGGATTATCAGGGCCCCTACTTCTCATGTCAGCTACAAATCCTTAAAATATGGGCTTCCTAATTCTATTACCACCTCTACAACTCTTAATAAGAGACCGTGTTTACATTATGTAATGGGGATAGTATCAGACTTTCATTACTTCTTCCTTTAGCCAATTTCAAAGTACAATAGTTGACAGAAAAAATACAGGTTTCTATGAATAGACTAGTAAACTGTTAGTCTTCAAATAGAGCTTCACATAAGATCCATGTTAGCTTTTTCTTGATAGATAACTGCAATAATTTTTTTCATTGTTTTCTTTATTCAAGATACCTGAACTGGAATGCTTTTTAGTTAAGACAAATTTGGGGATGTAATATTTGATATTTGAGATCCCTGTGGACACCTGATTTATTTTGAATGAGACAGAGCTGCCTAATGATTTAGACTTTAGAGCATGGGCTTGGGGTGAGACTACCTGGTAACTTGAAATATGTATTTAATCTCCATGTGTCTCAATTTCCTCATCTATAAATGGCCATATTAATAGTATCTCTTTCATGGGGTTATTGTGAAGATTAAATGAATTAGTATGTTTAAGGCATTTGAATCAGTACTTATATGCCACACATTCTCAATAAATTATTATTATTAATATCAGTCAACCTTGGGTACATGAGATTGGGATTCACAACAGCAGATGCCCAGTAGATATCAAATGGCTGGTTAAAATGCAGTTGAAATGCCTTGGTGTTCTGGTCTGTCACCTCCTCCACTTCTCTCCTCGTGCAGGTGGCCCCAGTCATCAAGGAGAGGATGATGAAAAAAGGAAGCCTGATGCTGGGCTATCAGCCCCACCGGGGGAAGGTCAACTTCTTCCGTCAAGTGGTGATCAGCCCTCAAGTGAGCCGGGAAGACATGGACTTCCTCCTGGATGAGATAGATTTACTGGGTAGAGACATGTAGCTGTGGCTTTTGGTTCCCTAGAAGTGTGGCTCCTGCCCTGGGGAGAATAATAGACCCAGGCATCCGGAGACACATAGTAGATTGCACCCCTTCTGATGAGAAACAGGAAATACTCCCATTCCAGTCCCAGCAAAACCAAAATGCTATGCAAATATTACTAGGGACTATTTAGCGGCCTGGGCACTACTGTTGCTATAAAGGTGGAAGTGAAAAAATGTATTTTTTCTCAAAGATTTTCCCTGGGACACAGCCTTGAAGAAACTTTGGTAAGTACCATGTGAGTCCTGGAGTCTAAGCTTACATTGCTCATTAAAGAACATATAAACTAATAGTTTAGAGCAGTGGTTCTCAAAGCGTGATCCCTGGACTAGCAGCAACAGCATGACCTGGGAACTTATTAAAAATGAATAATCTCAGGATCTGCCCTGGACCAACTGAACAGGAAACTCTGAAGGCAGGGCCCAATATTATATTTTTACAAGCTCTCCAGGTGATTTTGATACATGGTAAAATCTGAGAAACACTGGTTTAAGAAAAACCTTGTAATGATTGAGTACTCACTCTGATATTTTGCCAGCAAAGGGATGGCTAATATTTCAGTAGCCCCCATACCCGTCTTTGAAAAGTATAAATATGGCACACATGTTTGATGACATCAGAAGCATGTCAAAGCTATTTTTTAAAAAAGAAACTATACAAAATGCTTACTTTATAAGATGTATGCTTTATGCAGTCTGAATGTTTATCTCAAAAGTTGAAATTAACTGTTGTCTATTCTAATTTGTCTAAATTGGAGATTAAGATAAAAGGCAAATACTTTGTAGTTTGGTCCTTTCAATTAATGAACAATAATCCTAATTTACTTCCCCAAATCATTTGTATTATTAGTTGGGAGTGCACAGAGATAGATAAATGATGATAGGTAGATAGATAGATAGATAGATAGATAGATAGATAGATAGATAGATAGATAGATAGATGATAGACAGATATGTTTCTGTGCTCCTCTTTTAGCTTGAGGGGTCTATTTCTTTTTTTTTTGGAGTTGGAGTCTCACTCTGTCACCCTGACTGGAATGCAGTGGCCGCTCCCGGCCACCGCAGCCTCGACCTGCTGGGCTCTGGCAATCCTACCGCCTCAGCCTTCCAAGGAGCTGGAACTACAGGCACGCGCTACCACGCCCAGCTAATTTTTTATTTATTGTAGAGATGAGGTCTCGCCAAGTTGCCCAGGCAGATCTCAAACCCTCGGGCTTAGGCAATCCACTTACCTCAGCCTCCCAAATTGCGGGATTACAGGCTGAGCCACTGAGCCCGGCTGAGAGGTCTATTTCTTATCTTGCTCTCTGCCTTGTAGGGAATAACCAGAATGAAGTCCAGGGTTATACAACATTCCCCTTCCCAAGCTTTGAAATGTCTGCGTAGACTATTAAGTGTTTTATATTAGGCAGAAAATCTGGGAATCAGCAGTCTTTCAGTGAAAAAGCCACCGCCCCCCCATTGCTTCTGGGAATAGATGATTGTAATTCTATCTCTGATCCTGGTCCTAGGTTTCTAAGAGAGTTCTATTTGACTAAGAAATTGACGGAATTCAGAGTTGTGGGCTTAGAGTCCAACAAGATACAATTATGAATATAATTAAAGCTTTGCATTAAAAGGTAACCAATTGAAGAGTGTTTTAGTACTAGACTTAGCATATTCAATAACTTTTTCATACTTCACTGTTAACTCCGCTGTTAACATGTCATTTAAATTTTGAAGAGAAAAAGTAGATGTGTACTATTTGCTTTTATTGCATATTTTTATTTTAGCATGCCTGATTTCTCAAAATCTCCAGTGGTCAAAGAATATTTAAATCTTTCTCTGAATCACTTCAAATTCTGTGGTGATAGTTTTGTGTGTGTGTGTGTGTATTTTGCATTTCTTGTTGCTTTTTTGTTTTAGTGTCTACGTAAAATATACCTAAAATTGATGTTTGCAACAATTTGGGTTTCATGAAATAAAAAGTAACATTAATATACTTCGTGTTGTTGACTTTTCTTGTCCCATCATCTCTTTACTGGATTGTATCAATATATTTTAGAAGTGAACTGGATTTAGACTCATTTTAGCTTAGTGATTAAGGAAGTAGATTGAAAGTTGTCTGTTTTTTGAGTTAATTTTGAATAAAATGGGAAAAAAGCAGTTACAACAAAGAGTGGACTCTCTTACTGAGTCTTTCTCATTTACCATGTTAACCATGGGAAACTCAGTAACCATAGCTAAGCTCCTGCTGTGGCTTTTTGTGAAACATGATAGCTCTTTGATCAATGAAGAAAACAACCCCTGCCAGATATTTTGAAAATTCCATTCTTTTTCTTGAAATGTTCAAGTATATCCCACTTAATCAGGTATTTGACTAAGTAGTCAAAATAATTTTTTGATAAAAAGATTATTAGAATGCATTTATTGATTCATTAAAATGCTTATAGTGTACCTACTTTGTTCTAGGGAATTATCTAGGTGCTAAAAATATGCAGTGGTTAAGATAGACAAAGTCCTTGTTCTTCTAAAGCTTTCATTCTAGTGGAGACGTTTAGCACATAAATATATACATAACAGTCAGGTGATGATCAGTATTCTGAAGAAAAATTAATGAGAAAAAAGGGATGGACTGTGGAAATGAGAGTGGAGTCGGCTGCACTATTATAGAAAAGTTGATTAGGCAAGGCATTTGTTGAGGTAGCATTTGAGTGGAGACTTTAAGGATGTGGGGGAGAGAGGCATGTGGGTAGCTGGCGATGTTCCAGATACAGGGTATGGTAAGTCAGAGGCCTGAGGAGTTGCCTTCATGGTACACCAAGAACAACCATGTAGGTAAGTGTGGCTACAGAAGAATGAATGATGGAGTGAGTGGTAGATTATGAAGTCAAAAAAGTGTCTGGGAGTCGGTTACACAAGGTTTTGTAGGTAGGACTTGGAGTCAGAAACACAGTGGAAATTTTAAACAAGGCATTGATGTAACTCAACTTATGTTTGAATCAAGATCATGCTGATTGCCATTTAGAGAACTGGGTGTACATGAGGCAAGAGTGGACTCAGAGAACTCAAATAGGAGACAACAGTTCAAGAAACAAATTGTGGTAGTTTATACTAGAGTTGTAATGGAGAAAGTGGTGAAAAGGAGTCTGATTCTGAAATCATTTAAAGTTGGAGTTGGCTGGGCTCGGTGGCTCAGCCTGTAATCCCAGCACTTTGGGAGGCTGAGGCAAGTGGATTGCCTGAGCCCACGGGTTCGAGACCAGCCTCTTCTCTACAATAAATCAAAACTTAGCCAGATGTGGTAGTGCATGCCTGTAGTTTGGCTACTTGCAAGGCTGAGGCGGAAGGGTTGCCAGAGCCCAGCAGGTCAACACTGGGGTGGCCGTGAGCGACACTGGGGTGGCCAGGCTGCACTCTAGCCTGGCAATGGAGTGAGACTCTAACTCATAGAATAGAATAGAATAGAATAGAATAGAATAGAATAGAATATAGTTAGAATTGATAGAGTTGATAGCTAATGGAGTGGAGTGTTCAAAGAGAGATGATCCTTACGCCTCAGCCTTCCAAGTAGTTGGAACTACAGGTGTGCGCTAACACGCCCGGCTAATTTTTTTTTTTAATTGTAGAGACGAGGTCCCGCCACATCTCTGGGCTGGTCTCAAACCCACGGGCTCAGGCAATCCACTTGCCTCGGCCTCCGAAAGTGCTGGGGTGACAGGCTCAGCCACCAAGCCCGAACCGCCTGGACAACTATTAAAAAGGAGAAGTATTTACAGAGTTGAGGACTACAAGAGGAGTGGTTTTACCTGGTTTGGGAAACATACCTTGTTTGGGACACATTGGAGCTGTCTATAAGCCAATCAACCACAAATTATATATAGGTAATTAGTTGTGAGGCTCAACTTTGGGGGAAATTGAGGCTGAAGTTATAAATAAGAATCAATCAGCATAGGGATGTTATTTCAAATGACGGGCTAAGATGCTATTATGGAGAGAGTGTTTGTAGATAAAAAAGAGAAGCAGGCCAAGGGATGAGCCTTAGGATACCAGTTCAAGATGAGGGAACAGCCAATAACACTGAGGAAAAACCAAGAGATCGTGGTTAAAGACCACTTAAAGAAATACTTTTTGACTCTATCAAAGACCGTGGATGGGTCGAGAAAGAACTGAAATTTACTAGAGTTGACAATGTAGGGCCCATTTATTCATTCAAATTTCATTTGCTAAAAGTAAGCATTTAGCATATAATTTTTAATATTTCTTTTAGTAGTCATCAGAGTTCATTCAATTAAAAGACTTTAAATGTCTCTTCTTAAGGGTTGGGGTGTAGGATTGGCAGTTGAGGGAAACTGCCAGGGGAGGGGGGCACACCTCATCAACAAGGGTGCCCTCATAATTTGTATACCTAACCCTGAATTGTATCCCACATCTTTAAAATAAAAAATTTGAAAGTTAAAAAAAGGTCTCTTCTTTTTTTACTTTTAATAATTGTTTTTCCTTGGAAAACAATCTAATAACAATAAGGGGATTTAAGCTTCAGAAATTATCACATTGCTAATTGGGTCAGATAGGATGAGGTTTAATAGCATATAAGATAATATCCAAATAATTGAGATTTAATTAAAGGGATTTATTTTTCTTTATTAAAAAGAAGGCTCAAGATAGATAATCCGGAAATGGTGTCTTATATCTGGTTACCCAATAGGCAAACATGAGACAAGGATTGGAGAGCAAATACCCTATTTGGTGGTCCCGGGAAACACTGTTTGGAGAATAATAAATACAGAGAGGAAAGGGAAGGAATCCAGGACAGTGATTATTAGTGAGCAAATTGGTGTTGTGAGCAACTGAGGCTCAATTCTGCCCATAACTTCTGGGAAGGGCTAGAACATACCTTAGAGATGTCTTATCTGAGGTCTGAGAAAGATGGAGTTTCTATCTTTGTTCGTTGGTGGCCAAATAGGTTGATTGATTCGGGGCATTAGCTTTTTGGCAATGTTGACCGTGTTTTTCTGGCCCTAGGAAGCCTTTGGGCAGAGAGTACAGGTGCTTGCAACTAAAACCTTCAGCAGGACTGGTGAGTACCAAGGAGGTTTAGGAGAACACTGACAACTTTGAAACAGTAAATGGTACCTCTACCATGTTATTAGAGATTCAAGAGCCATCTTTTTTTTGCTCTGCCATCCTTAAAGATGAATTGAATTATCAAGTTTTACTCATGGTTGCAACCTTGTGGTTTCAGCCCTCTTTTCTACACTTCAGGCTGCAAGAAATATAAAAGAACTCCACTGGTCAGGCACGGTGGCTCACGCCTATAATCCCAGCGCTTTGAGAGGCCAGGGTGAGGGGTTTGCCTAAGCCCACTAGCTTGAGACTAGCCTGGGCAACTTGGTGAGACCTCATCTCTACAATAAATCAAGAAAAATTAGCCAGACTTGATGGCACATGCCTGTAGTTCCAGCTACTTGGAAGGCTGAGGTGGAAGGATCGCCTGAACCCAGCAGGTCAAGGCCGCGGTGAACATGATCATGCCACTGCACTCCAGTCTGACGCCCCCCCCCAAAAATAACACCCCAAAACTCTAAACTAAAAAAAAAAAAAAAGGAATTCCACCCCAAACCCCCTACATTTCTCTTCTGAGGAGACTAGAAAATATGGTGGGTTTTTT
>CAUYQG010062738.1:0-11018 GCA_963574415.1 Tarsius wallacei | reverse complement strand
GCTATTGATTATTAGAAACATTGTGACATCAGGGAAAGATTGCTGGGTTACTTTTGAGGAACATTAACCAAGCATGGGGAAGAGTAAGACAATCTTGGGTTTGTTCTTCCTCATGCCTGAGGAAACACCTGGTGGGTGGGGAGGTGCCCCTCATCCACCTGGCTTTGTGTTCACGTGAAAATCTTGTGATTTAACCCGTGAAAATTTAGGATAAAAGGAACATGGAAACCTCCACTAAATGGCTTCTGCACTAGACAGGAGTCCAGCCTATTTCTTTCTTTCTCTCTTTCTTTCTCTTCTTCATATCTATCCCTCGAATCGCCAACGCCACCACATCTTTCCAGGGACCCCCGAAACCTGCAGTGACAGGCTCCCTGCACAGGTGGGTCTCAAACCCGCGGGCTCAGGCAATCCACTCACCTCAGCCTCCCAAGGTGCGAGATTGCAGGCTGAGCCACCAAGCCCGGCATAAATGTTTCTTTGAGAAGTTTTTTTTTTTTTTTATGGGCTATACTGACTGAGGCTTCCTAAAATATAAGTTTAGTAGAGGTTGCACTGAAGATGCTTTCCTTTCCTGGTAAATCTGGTCAGTAAATATAAATGTTCTTCATTGTATCAAGGACTTTCAAATTGAACTAGAAATTAAGATCATCTTTCTAGAAAAAAAGATGGTATTGTCAGCCGGGTACAATGGCTCACACCTATAATCCCAGCACTTTGAGAGGCTGAGGTGAGAGGATTGTCTGAGCCCATGGGTTCGAGACCAGCCTGGACAACTTGGTGAGCCCTCATCTCTACAATAAATCAAAAAGTTAGCCGGGCATGGTGGCACATGCCTGTTGTTCCAGCTACTTGGAAGGCTGAAATGGAAGGATCACCTGAGCCCAGCAGATTGAGGCTGCGGTGGCGGTGAGCGTGCCACTGCATTCCAGCCTGGGTACAGAGTGAGACTCCAACTCAAAAAAAAAACAACAAAAAGATGGTATTGCCACTATGTTAAGCAATAAAGCTTCCAAATAGTTTGAATGGTAAATGCTGGGAGGAGAGTTGGGAAAAGAATAGGCGTTTCAAGATAACTTCAAGTATTCCTCATTAGCTATGCTAGTTGACTGCCTTGACACTATTAGTTCTTTTCTTTTCTTATTTTTTTTTTGAGTCGAAGTCTCATTGTCACCTAGGCTGCAGTGCAGCGGCATGCTCGTGGCCACTGCAGCCTTAACCTGCTGGGCTCAGGTGATCATTCTGCCTCAGCCTTCCAAGTAGTTGTAACCAGGTACAGGCCACCACGCTTGGCTAGTTTTTTGATTTATTGTAGAGATGAGGTCTTGCAGGCTGGTCTCAAACCACTGGACTCAGGCAATTCTCTCGCCTCTGCCTTCCAAAGTGCTGGGATTCCAGGTGTGAGCCACAGCATCTGACCTTATTTGCTCGTCTTAACTAACTTTTGAAAAAAAATCTCCTATGTTCCTATATCAGCATCTATAGCGTCCCATTGAACCCTGATGTGATATCAACCAGATCATCCTAGAAAGATCAAATCATCCTTTATCCGGGGTATAAACATTTTACTGAGCCTGTTCTTAATCATTTCAAATTTAAACAAAAAAAATGAGCTGGGCACAGTGGCCCATGCCTGTAATCCCAGCACTTTGGGAGGCCGAGGTGAGAGGATTGCCTGAGCCCATGGGTTTGAGACCAGCCTAGGCAACATGGCGAGACCTCATCTATACAATAAATCAAAAAATTAGCCAGGTGTAGTAGCATGAGCCTGTAGTTCCAGTTACTTGGAAGGCTGAGGTGGAAGGATTGCCTGAACCCACCAGGTTGACGCTGTGAGTGTGCCACTGCACTCCAGCCTGGGTGACAGTGAGACCCCAACTCAAAAAAAAAAAAATGCCAATAGGCAAAGCACAAAAGATTTCTAGGGCAATGAAACTATTCTTTGTAAGGTTGTATGGTGGATACATGTTATTATACATTTGTCCATATCTATAGAACATACAACACCAAGAGTGAAGCCTAATGTAAACTTTGAACTTTGGGCGATAATGGTGTGTCAGTGAAGTTTCATTCATTGTAACAAATATACCCTCTGGTGCAGGATTTTGATAGTAGAGCACACTGTGTGCGGGGGCAGGGAGCATATGGGAACTCTCTGTACTTTCTTCACAATTTTGCTGTGAACCTAAAGCTGCCCTAAAATATAAAGTCTATTAAGAAAAACAGAAATACCTTTTAGAAATGCCTTTTTTGGGCCGGGCGCGGTCGCTCAGCCTGTAATTCCAGCACTTTGGGCAGCCGAGGCGAGAGGATTGCCTGAACTCGGGAGTTTGAGACCAGCCTGGGCAACTTGGTGAGACCTCATCTCTACAATAAATCACAAAAACCAGCCACGCATGGTGGCGTGCATCTGTAGTTCCAGCTACTTGGGAGACCGAGGCAGAAGGATCACCCAAGCCCAGCAGGTCGAGGCTGCGGTGGCTGTGAGTATGCCACTGCACTCTAGCCTGGGCGACAGAGTGAAACTCCAACTCAAAAAGAAAATAAAAGAAAAGCCTTTTCTGAAATTATTCCTTGGTTTATGGTTATGACTTTTTCTCCTAAGGAACTCCATGATATTCCTTTCAATGCAGTATCTCCCTGGAAGAGGGTTCTATATGTGGCAGTGTGGTCACCACACATATTTGAGCCTCAGTCCCAGATCATCCAGGAAACTACATGTCTTAGTCCTTTTCAGGCTGCTGTAACAAAAATCCCATAAATGGGTAACTTAAACAACAAACATTTATTTCTCACAGTTGTAGAGGCTGGAGAGTCCCAGATTAAGGTACTGGCAGATTTCGTGTCTGGTGGGGGCATGTTCCTGGTTTACAGATGGCTACCTTCTCTGTGTCCTCACATGGTGGAAAGGTAGCAACAGAGTTCTCAGGGGTCTCTTTTTGATCCCAATCATGAGGGTTCTGCCCTTATGACCTAATCACATCCCAAAGGCCTCAACTCCTACTGCTGTTACCTTGGGGGTTAGGGTCTCAACATATGAGTTTGAGAAGGATACAGACATTCAGTCCGTGACACCATGTCATCATAGGCCTTCAACGGCAGGGACTGAGTCTGATTTGTCTTGACCCTCCCAGCACCTAACATGGTATTTGGCACACAATATTAGCTTAATAAACATTTACTGAGTGAATGAACAAATAAACAAAAGAGAAAAACAAATGGAGATTTAAGAGAGACTCAAGGCATTTACTAGAGAAAATATTGAAGAAAAAAGAACAGAGAGATGGCAAAGCTTGTATTTTTAGTATTCCTTCTTCTGTTCCTTGGCAACTTCTATGTGAAGAGCAGCAGAGGCTGAGTCAGGAAGCCTCACTCCAGGTTTAGAAAACATTGTCAGGGCGACAGAAAAATCGAGTCCCTTCCTTCCTGCTGACCTAACTCAGCCAGCAGTTCTTTGCTTGGGAACATGAGATTCAGATGCTAACAGCCGTGGCTTAGATAACCCCCAAGAATTTTAGTATCCAGAAATAAAAGGAAGAGAGAAATTGGGTGTGAGACTGGGTGGGTCAGATCCAGCCACAGACATGCACATGGGAAGACCACACATTGAAGCAAGGTTTTAGAATGTGTCATGAGGAACACAAATGAGTTCAGAGCAATTGCAACCTCCAACCTCGCCGTACAGTCTAACTTGAGTGGGAGTCATCAACTGGGGTCCCAAGGCGGCATCCAACCTGCAGACAAAAAATGTCTGGCCCAAGTGTTTTCCTTTTTCTCTTAAACTGAATTAGTTGCCAAGATTTAGAGATTGGGAAATTTTTTTTTTGAGTTGGAGTCTCACTCTGTTGCCCAGGCTGGAGTGCAGCGGCACGCTCATGGTCACTGCAGCCTTGACCTGCTGGGCTCAGGCAATCCTTCCATCTCAGCCTTCCAAGTAGCTGGAACTACAGGCACATGCTACCACGCCCGGTTTATTATTTTTATTTTTTATTGTAGAGATGAGGCCTCACCAAGTTGCCCAGGTCTCAAACCCCTGAGCTCAGGCAATCCTTTTGCCTCAGCCTCCCAAATAGCTGGGATTACAGGCTTGAGTCACATGTTTCCTCAAGGCCACAATGGGGTGGGCGGGTGGAGAGCAGCTGTTTTCTCCACCTAACTGGTGTTGCTCTTTAACCCACCAGCCTGGCCCTGTTGACAACAGCATCGGCAACTTCTGCTTCTCTGGGCGCTATCTAGAAGGGGCCAGCATGGGAATGAAGCTGTGATGGCTGACTTCTGTGATACATTTCTGAGAGGATAAAATTACACTAACGAGTCATTCTGCTTAGTAGAAATCAAAGCTTCCTGGAACTTCTCAATTATAAGCTCAAACAGAGAATGTCACAATACTATAATGGTATTGGGTGACTTAAAGATACAAGGGTCAATTTTTATAAATAAGACCAATTGTTCCTCTCTTTGCTGATCTGTTTGGCCCATTCTGTATCCTGTATGGATCTGGGTCAAATGTTCAAATAAAGGTAAATTTCTTCCACGTTTACACATGGTTATCAAAGTTTACCATAACTCAAATTAAGGAAATATTGCTGTGAGGAATGACTTTAAAAAATTGACTGAATTATGAAATTTGTGCTTATTTGAAATACCATTTCCTACTGACATTTCCTTTCCGGCTGCCTTGGCATTAATGTAAGAATAATTTATGACTCAGCATTTCCCCACAACAGCTGCCCACAGGACAGAGCATGAACTGAAGAAAAGGAAAGAACCATGCTGACTTTACCTTTTCAACTGCAACTTTCCCAGTTGAGGAGAGGCATATGCTCTCGGGGGAAGGGCAGGGCACAGGAGTCACTGGTGCTGACTCAGGTTCAAATCCTGACTCTAGAATGTACCAGCTACATGACCTTGAAACAATGGTCTACGCCAGGGGTTGGCAAACAATTTCTGTGAAAAGCCAGCTACAGAATATTTTTGGCTTGGCTTACCGTATAGCCTCTGTTGCAACTTCTCAATTCTGCAACTGTTGTAGTGTAAAAATAGCCATTAGCCCACTAGGGCTGCCATCGCGAAACACCACGGACTGGGTGCCTTGAACAAGAGAAATGTATTTCCTCACAGTTCTGGAGGCAAGAGATCATGATGTCAAAAGGGTTTGTTTCTTCTGAGACCTCTCCTTGGCTTGCAGATGGCCATCTTCTCCCTATGTCTTCATATAGTCTGCCCTCTGTGCGTGTCCATGTCTTAATCTCCCCTTCTTATGAGGACACCAGTCATTTTAGATTAGGGTCCATCTTAGTGACCTCATTTTAACTTTCTTCTCTAAGGACCTTATCTCTATCTCCAAATACAGTCACATTCTGAGATACTGGGATTAGGACTTCAACATATGAATTTGAGGGGACACACTATAGTTAATAATACTGCATGATATACTGAAAATTTGCAAAGATGGTAGTTGCTAAGTATTTCTACCACAGCAAAACAAAGTAATTATATGAGATGATGGATGTGTTAACCTTCTTTTTTCTTTTTTTTTTTTTTTTTGAGTCAGAATCTCACTCTGTCTCCCAGGTGAGAGTGCAGTGGAATGCTCACAACCACCGCAGCCTGGACCTGCTGGGCTCAGGTGATCCCTCTGCCTCAGCCTTCCAAGTAGCTGGAACCACAGGCATGCGCCACCACGCCCAGCTGATTTTTTGATTCATTGTAGAAAAAAGGTCTCACCAGGTTGCTCAGACTGGTCTTGAACCCCTGAGCTCAGGCAATCCTCTTGCCTCTGCCTCCCAAAGTGCTGGGATTATAGGTGTGAGCCACCATGCCCAGCCAACTTTCTTGACTGTAAAAGTTAGTTTGCTATGGGAACACTTATTCTTTTTTTTCTTACCACTAAACAAATGAGGAGGGAATACTTACACTATTCTGTGAAGTGGTTACCTGATTAATATTTTCAAAAAGAAATCATTTCACTATGTGTATATATATCAAAACATCATGTTGTATACCTTAAATATACACAGTAAAAAAAGTGAGTAGTGGGCAGGGAAGGACACAATTCAGTCCATAACATAGTACATAAGTGAATGGATATGGCTACGTTCCAATGAAAACTTATTTACTAAAACAGACCCCTGAAAAATAAATAAATAATGAATAGGCCCTGAGCCAGATTTGGCATGTGGCCCCAGGTTTGCAGAGCACTGATTGGTACTGTCTTCCTTCTCTCCCTTTCTTTCCACCCACTTTTACTTGACTCTCATCAGATTTTCACTCAATAACTCCACCTAGAGATTTATTACCAGGGTCACCGATGGCCTCCTTGTCACCATTTTTTTTTTTGAGTTGGAGTCTCATTCTGTCACCCAGACTGGAGTGCAGTGGCCACTCCTGGCCACTGCAGCCTCGACCTGCTGGGTTCCGGCGATCCTTCCGCCTCAGCCTTCCAAGTAGCTGGAAATACAGGCGTGCGCTACCACACTCGGCTAATTTTTTTATTTATTGTAGAGATGAGGTTTCACCAAGTTGCCCAGGTGGGTCTTGAACCCGCGGGCTCAGGCAATCCACTCACCTCCGCCTCCCAAAGCGCAGGATTACAGGCTGAGCCACCGAGCCTGGCTGTCACCAGTTTATCTGTATGCGCTCCTCTCTCTTTCACTCCAACAGTATCATTCTACACAGGTGACACACTTTTGAGGACCTTTCATGTGGCCACGTCCTTGCATTACCTCCTGCTTCTCTGGTCTATTCCTTCTCTCTTGTCTTTGCTGGCACCTCTTCCTCTTCCCAGCTTCCACATGTTAGACATCCTTAAAGCTCAGTGTTGGGCTCCTTTCTCTTCTTACCATATAGTTTTTCCAAGGTGATCTCATCTACACCTCCAATTTCAATTCCCCTTTGTAAGCCAATAACTTCAAATATATAGCTCCAGCCCATACCTTTTCTAGGAGCTCCTGCCCATAAATCTAATCACCTCCTTCACATTTCCTCTTGTCAATGTCTCTGTAATGTTTGTGGTATGTGTCCTGGCTATTTACAATTTGCTTTTCTTTGAATACTATAATCTCCAGGGTAAATATAGTTTCATTCTAAAACCATTTTCTTAAGCTGATCTGCCCATCTCTGACCCAGTCTAGGTTAGACCTCTCTCACCTGCTCTCCAAGTACACTGAGTATTTCTTCTATATTCTTCAAAAATCCTAGTATCGGCCAGGCTCAGTGGCTCAGCCTGTAATCACAGTACTTTGGGAGGCTGAGGCGTGTGTATTGCCTGAGCCCATGGGTTCGAGACCAGCCCAGCCAACTTGGCGAGACCTCGTCTCTACAATAAATCAAAAAATTAGCTGGACATGGTAGCGTGTGCCTCTAGTTCCACCTGCTTAGAAGGTTGAGGTGGAAGGATCACCAGAGCCCAGCAGGTCGACGCTGGGGATGGCAGTGAGTGTGCCACTGCACTTCAGCCTGGGTGATGGAGTGAGACTTCAACTCAAAAAAAAAATCCTAGTATCTTACCCATCTTGGATTCACTGTTCTCTGGTGGACAGTAAACCCAACAGGGGAACAGGGATGAACTCCTTGTCTATGGCCCTTCTCTTGTGTCTGAGCATTTAGCACATAACCTGACACATACGAGGGTCTCAATAAATGCACACGGGAGGATGGAAAAACTTAAGTAAGTTAATTAAATCCTCTGAGATATTGAGAATTGTTGTCTTATTTTAGCTCAGGATATTTTGTGTAGGGCTGTGCTTATTTAGCTTAAGTTATAAACTTCAGGAAGATTTCAGAGGGTGCCCAAAAAAGTATGCAAATTTTGAGAAAGGAAAAAACCATATTAAAATTGTAATAATATATACCAACAACAAAAGATGAATACAAGTCATGTTTGACTTTTGCAATTACAAGTGGTTACCATCAGCGTCCAAACACTTCTGATTACAGCAAACTACTGCAGGTTTTGTTGCTTTGCGTGGCCTCCCAGATCTTCCCTTGTGCACGTCACACACATGACCACGAGTCTCAAACATATCATGAATGCATGCAGTCGTTAGGCGTGTTGGAGGTTCTGTTGCAAACTCATGCCTCCATTGTTGCTGTACTTGCACAATGTTCTCGAATTTCAAATACCACTTTAAAATGGTCTTGCTCTCCTCAGACCACAACCATGCTTCCGCCATTTTCTTTGACTCTCCTGCCTGTCGCATGGTGACTGACGCCAGCATTCGTTTAATTAACACCATCTTTTGAGTGAGCATCATACCACACATTGCTATAGTAATTCAACTTTGAAAAGAAATACGTAGATAACATCTCTTAAAATGTGCATACTTTTTTTGGCACCCCCGGTATATTTTGTTATCCCTTCTATTTTCCTAAATTCTACCTGTGTAGAAAGTTGAGATTGTTTTAATAGTGAAACACCCAGCCGGGGTCGGTAGCTCAGCCTGTAATCCCGCGCCTTGGGAGGCTGAGGTGAGTGGATTGCCTGAGCCCGCGGGTTCGAGACCCGCTTAGGCAACTTGGTGAGACCTCATCTCTACAATAAATCAAAAAACTATCCGGGCATGGTAGCGCGCGCCTGTAGTTCCAGCTACTTGGAAGGCTGAGAGCGAAGGATCACCTGAGCCCAGCAGGTTGAGGCTGCAGTGGCCGGGAGCGGCCACTGCACTCCAGTCTGGGCGACAGAGTGAGACTCCAACTCAAAAAGTAAATAAATAAATAAAAATAAAAATAAATAAATAAAACAACACATTAAAAAAAAAAAGTGAAACACCCTCCACTCTATATATTTCTGTGTATAAGAGAAGGGAAAGAGCTCTAGAGGCAGACTATCCTGGTTCAAATTCCAGCTCAACTATTTACTAAATGTGTGAGCTTGAGTATATATATATAACCTCTTTTGTGACGCCTGAGGTTCTTCACCTGTAGAATGATGACACGAACACCTGCGTTAAATGTATGGTGTATGACAGGGTTTAACACAGTGCCTGGCATTAATGAGGTAAAAAAAGAATATTTGTCTAAAAAATATTCTTTGTGTGCCCCCAAATGGGACAAGTACTGTTTAAGGCACTGATACAACCATAAATGAATCAGACAAACCCTGTCAGGGGACTCACATTCTGGTTGGGGGTAACAGCAAGGGGTTGGGATAGACAGTAAAAGCAAATAAAGCAGGTGAGAGCATGGAGTTTGATGATAAGGGTATAGAAGTGGTGGCATTTTAGCTGTGGGGATCAGGGAAGCCTCCCTCTGAGGTGTACAGGAGAATGTTCCACAGACATTCATTCCTTTGCCGCTAGGCAGCCCTGCAGAGAGACAGCCTACCATCCTACACATGGTTACCAAGGAGAATGTCTTGCTCTGACTCGCTTCTGTCTGGATGGGAGCAGGACCAACCCAAATAAGAGGTGGGATTCAGGGGGCTCTAGCTGTTAGAGTCATATATCGTTCCACCTAGCTGGGGATTCAGTGCTGAGGTCTTGTTGGTCTCTTGACTCCTCAGTAGTTGATATGCAAACTAGGTTAGGCAAGAAGCATGCTTCTGTGTAATGGAACTTCCACCTGGGGAGCAATAGGTGAAAGTAAAACCCCAGGAAACCCCCATGTCTCTCTTGGTGGATTTGAGATAGGAGTTGGCAGGTTGGTTTTGCCTCTGCTTGCCTGTGGACAGAAAACCAAATGAATCAAACGGCAGCCAGAATGGAATAACTAAGACTTAAGACCTTAAGACTACACGGAGAAAACTAAAGGGTCACTCAGGCCCTTGGGGATCTAAGAAGACAAGTCTAATTTGTCTGTGCTCTAGACATAGCTTGTGGCTTCTCCTGAAAAAAACGGGAATGAGCTGGGCACAGTGGCTCATGCTTGTAATCCCAGTACTTTGGGAGGCGAAGACCAGAGGATTGCCTGAGTCCAGGGTTCAAGATCAGCCTGGGCAACTTGGCAAGACCTCATCTCTACAATAAATCAAAAAATTAGCCCAGCATGGTGGCACGCACCTGTGGTTCCAGCTACTTGGAAGGCTGAGATGGAAGGATCGCCTGAGCTCAGTAGGTCGAGGTTGTGGTAACGGTGAGTGTGCCTCTGCCTGGGCAACAGAGTTAGACTCGAACTCAAAAAAAAAAGAACAGGAATGGCTGGGTGGGTTGAGTTATTGCCTTGGAAGGTTGGACTTGAATAAAATTCAAAAGACTATCTTTTTTTATTTTTGAGTCAGAGTCTCACTCTGACTCCCAGGCTGGAGTGCAGTGACATGCTCACAGCCACCACAGCCTTGACCTACTGGGCTCAGGTGATCCTTCTGCTTTAGGCTTCCAAGTATCTGGGACTACAGCATGCGCCACCACACCCGGCTAGTTTTTTTGATTTATTGTAAAGATAAAGTCTCGCCAAACTGTCCAGGTAGGTCTCGAACCTCTGAACTCAGGCAATCCTCTCACCTCCATCTCCTAAAGTGCTGGGGTTACAGGTGGGAGCCACCATACCTGGCCTAAGACAATACCTTTAAACTTAAAAATTTCTCTACAGTAGGTCCTATACATTTTCAGTCCTGTATAGGGAATGAAGAGGAAAGAGACCTGTCACCCATGAAGAACCCTTATGCATTCTGTAGCATTAATAGACTCAAACAAAAGAACTATTTTCCTTTGTCCAGTGTCCCTCTCCAGTGGCACAGCTTGCAACCATAAGGAGGCAGGTCCCTATTATGGTGAGAGACACATTTGGCTCCCTGGGGTATCAAGAATTGTCAACCTATAAATAAAGCATTTAGTCAGAAATTATTGAGCTGAGAAAAGCAGATGAGAAATTAGTAAGAATGTTGTTGCATTAAGATTTAGAGAGAGCCGGGCTCGGTGGCTCAGCCTGTAATCCCGCGCCTTTGGGAGGCTGAGGTGAGTGGATTGCCTGAGCCCGCGGGTTTGAGACCCGCCTGGGCAAGCAAGACCTCATCTCCACAATAAATCAAAAAATTAGCCGGGCGTGGTAGCGCGTGCCTGTAGTTCCAGCTACTTGGAAGG
>CAUYQG010062737.1:0-12390 GCA_963574415.1 Tarsius wallacei | reverse complement strand
TGCCATCTCTACAGGAGCAAGAAAAGGAAGAGTGCAGTTACAGGGTTCACTTGGTTTTTAAAGAGACTAGCTCACTTTCCGTGTGCTGTCTGAGCACTCTCAAATCAGAGCTATAAGGAGGATATATGAAATCATTTCATCGTGACCTACCATCCAATATGGAAGCTACTAGCTATATTAAAATTGGAGTCAGTTGCTCACTCACACTAACCATATTTCAAGTTCTCAATGATAGTACATGTGGCTAGTGGCTGCCATATTAGATAGTGCAGGTCTAGACTATACAAGAACCTCTTAATCTTATATTTTCTTGACCTCCCTCCTCATAACTCTTCCCCAGGAACCAGAGTGATCTTTGAAAAATGTAGATGAGATCATGGCTCTTCTCACTTTAAAACCCTCCAGTGGCTTTTGCATCTGCTCAGAGTGCACCCCAGCTCTTGCCATGCCGCCAAGGCCTCCTTCAACTGGCCTCTGCAGCCTTCTCCTCTCTCAAGCTACTCTAGCTCTTCCACCTCCTCCCTCCCTCCTTGCCTCCCTCCCTCGCTTTCTTCCTTCCTTCCTTTTTTAGAGAAAGGGTCTCACTCTGTTGCCCAGGCTGGAGTGCTGTGGCATCATCATGGGTCTGTGCCTGGCTAATTAAAAAAAAATTTTTTTGTAGAGTTGTGGTCTCATTGCCTAGGCTGGTCTCCAACTCCTGGCCCCAAGGGATCCTCTCGCCTTGGCCTCCTAAAGTGCTGGGATTACAGGCATGAGCCACCATGCCTGGACCCGATTTTCTGTTCTTTGAAGGAGTAACGAAGCATTTGTTGGCGTTGTGGTCTTTGCACATGCCTTTTCCTCTGGCTAGGTGGCTTTTCCCATCTTGCTTGGCTGGCTGCTCGCCCTTGAGATTGCAGCTTCCTCAAGGAGCCCTCCACTCTGCCCCTTAGCTATATAAAGACCCCAACCCTCAGGCTACTCTTACCACTGCTGGAAATTATCCTCTAAGCCTCTTGCTTCCTTATTTCCTGTCTCTCTTTGCTAAGATGTAAATGTCATTAGGGCACCAGCTTTGCTGTGTCTCTGTTGTTGTGTATGGAGGGGCTGAACATACTACTGCTGCCCCACACGCCCAAAGCTGTCCTTGCCCCTGGGGAAGGCATCACAGCCTCATTCTTTCTCAGGGTTTCTTTTCCACTCTCAACACTCCCTTCTGTAAATGTGGATGGCAGCCAACGGGGGTGCAGTGTCCCTGATTAGTTTCAGTTTTTTCCATTGTGATCACAGTCTTGTTTGCCTCCTTGAGATTATACTCCTTATCACATTTATTTTACTTGTGTTTTCCCAGATTTCCTCAGCTACAAATCTCAAGATAATCTCTTAGTTATTTCCACCACACTTTGAGTAGTGAGAGCATAGACCCTGTAAAGCTGTGCAGTTGGGTTGCTAAAGCCTGAGGGAATCCATGTTAAGAAAAGGGAGCGTTTGAAAGATTGTTCTGTTCCATGTATGCTATTTGGGTGCTAAATACATTCATTTAAGAACATTTTTATTTATTTTTGAATTACAAAGCAAATTCATGAACTGAAGAAAAATTAGAAAACGCCCCCAAAGACAACATGAAGAAAAAAAGTCCCACATTATCTCCCACGCTGAGATGACAGCGCATGCCAGGCAGAATGAATGTGTCGTGTATACTATAACAGCATACACACTGTTTTGTTACTTGCTCTCTTCACTCAAAAATGCCATATACACTTTTTTCTGTTAGTAAATACTTGTCCACACGGCAATTTCAAATGGCTAAAGAGTGTTACATTTCATGGATGTACCATAAATTATTAAGCAAATCTATTCTTGGGCATTCAGTTACTTTTGTGATTACAAGCAGCTAATTTAGTTATTTCTTTTTCCTGCCCTTTATTCTTAAAAATAAAAAAAAGCCCAAACCAGTCGATGTTCCAGAAAAGACTGTGTTCCTATCTTCTTCATCTCTCTTTTAGGGAGCATGAGTCACAGTCTTCCCGTGGTGTTAGTATGTAATTTGTCCTGGACGTGGTTTTGTTGTGACGCCATCTACCTTCATCATGTTTCTCTTTGCGGCAATGACCACTTGTTTTCCACAGGAGACACTGTTCTGTAGTTATAAAAACAGTGTTACGCAGCGCCTCTCTTTCCTGAGTATGCAGCTCACACATGTTCACTCTGCCTTCCTGTCTTCCATTGGGAAGGCTGGTCTCTAAGAAAACACCATCGTAAACAAAGTTCTCCGAACACCTACTGATTGACAATGCGGTGTATTTTTATTTAAAATGACTGTTCACTTACTACTCTGAAACATGTTATAACCTTGACCTTTACATTCACCCCTGTTTTAACGTTCTTTTAGATGGAAGGCAATACAAAAGAAGTGACTGTGTCCTTGATGTAACTTCTCAATAGTATGTAGGGGAATACACTGCAAAGTAGTGTGTGAGTGACTGTGTACATAACTTGATGTGTATGGAAATGCCTTGAAGAGTGGATTTTAACAATATGTAGGCTTTTAATGCTGCTTCTCTCTTTTATGATTTGATTGTAGGGTGGGAGAAGTTGTCAAAGGGAGTCATTATAGAGCCCTGGGCCATATTTCTTGACTTCTTTATGATTTCAGGTGTTGAAATAAGGTCTTGAAGTTTCTGGTTAGTGTATCATGAAAATGATCATTGGAATTCTGTTGAGCTCAGGCGGTGCAGAGAGCTGCACATTGGTCATTCTGAGCTGGGTATCCTTTGAGAGTGGGGTGGGGGTGTGGGGATGGCAGCCACTGTCCTGAAGAACAATGTGAGGCTGGCTTGGTGACAGCAGGTAGGAGAGCTGGGGCAGTGGGGTTCAAGTGTCCAAGCTGCTAAGAATGACTTTAGCCAAACAAATCTGCAAAGCTAGTATTCCTGTTGATGCCTCAGGCTGTTTTTCTATGCGAGGCCATTAGTTTTATTTTAATAACCCTCATTGTTTGGTAATGTCAAACAATGGAGTCTGTACCTTTATATGGAACCTGTACCACGAAGTATTTTAAATTCAGATTGGAAGGGCACTGAAGAACAGTTTGAGGGAGAGGGAGACCAAATGACAAATAATATCACAAAAATTGTCATTCATCTCACAAATGTGTGTTCAACCTGTACCGTACCAGGTACTGTGTTTGGGATTCAGTCATGAATATGATACAGTTTTCCTGTCCTCAAGGAACAAACGTGTGGTTCAGCTTCTGGCTGTATTGGCCCCAAATGAAGGAAGCATGGGTTTGTTGCACAGATTTCAACGAGCCTGACGCCAACAATTGTGAAATGAAAGCGGATTTGGGGCCAAGGACTGTCAAACAGGGGCCAAACAGGGAGTTGTGGGAATTGTTCAATGGGCAGAGACTGGCAGGGTGCAGGGTCTGGGGATTCCCTGCAGTCTGGTAGGCGTTGACACTTGTGACTGGTATTGACATGGGCTGCTCTGAAGGCTGCAGGCCTGATCCTGTGTCCTGAAGGTCCTTTGGGTGGTGCTTTCCTGGCACTGGGGCACTCTTAGTCTCAGGCAGAGTGCATTTAACCCTAGACCAGTGTTACCTAAAGTGTGTTGGCTGACTGGTCCAGGAGGTGAGAACTCACACTGCGAGCAGCAGTGTTTAGAGGTTTCTGTAGCAACTTGACCTTGTAGCCTGGGATCTGTTTGCCCAGGACATAGAGCTGTTTGGGGGTTGTGGAACTCACATATGTGAGTAAGTCCACGTCTGGTACGAGCTGTGAAGAGTCCTGTGCAGTGGGACCACGTATCTTTCTTTAATGAATAGAAATGAAACAAAAACCAAAACAAAACCACCTCATTCTTCATGACAATAGCTGGAGAAGCAAGCACTCTAGACCAAGCAAGAGTATAGTGGGAGGCGAGGCTGTGGGCCTGAAAATCAGGCACTTAAATAAATACAAAGCCCTTGTTCACATTCCAGTTTCACTTCAGGCCTTTGTCACCGCGCAGACTTCCCGCCCCTCTCCCCTCCCCCACTGGTCATCCGCTGCGTTCTTTTTTCATTAAGGCTGTTTTTCTGTACACATTTCTGTGCACATTTACACAACTCTGTACACCACATTTTCTGTACACATTACACACAATTCACACATTTGTCATGTTAACTAATGTCACAGTGTTTTGTTGTGTTTGCATGTCACAGTATCTCCTATTATACATAATAGTGCATCTGTGAATAGTTTTTGTACAAATCAGGTTTTTTTCTCTTTTTTTTGGGTTCCTGACATCTGTATCCAAAGCAGAAATACCATATCAAAAGATCACAGTTTTACCGTTCTTTAGAAAGACTGAACAGATTCACATTGTTGGAGGGAATAGACAGGTTTTCTCTGGCCTCAGCCTGTGCAGTTTTAATAGTTTTTGCTGGTTAATGAGGCATGTACCTTTGCCTTGAGATTGTTTTAATATGCTTACTTCAGGAGGTTTGTGAGGATGTAATGATTTGATTTTAATATTTTCTCACATTTAAAACCAAATGGTCTTTTACAAAATTCTTATTAATTTGAACTTGAATGTTGACATCTTGTAATTTTATCAGTTTTTGTGCAGTCTGGACACAAGCTTTTATTCATTATATGCTATATCTTTCCCAATTCTGTTGTTTTCTATTTGTTTCATTACATTTTGTGGGTAAAACTCGTTCATTAGTGTTTACATTTTTGTACTCAACTATGTCACCTCTGTTGATAGCCCTTATTTTCTCTGCCAGAAATTACTTTCCTGTTCACAAGTGGGATAAATGTGTTATTCTGTTCTTTCTAGTTTTGCAATTGCTTATTTGTTGGCTCTCTCTGGACCTTATGACAGTTTTTGGTGTGAAATGTGGATCTAGATTAATTTTCTTCTATGTTGATGTTAATTGTCCCCGTAATTTTTATTAGTGATGCTTTCCTCTATTTTTGGGTTTCCTGTGGTTTGACATGTATTAAGCAATTGTCTTAGAATGAGTATATTTCTAGAGTCTCTATCCTTTTTTTAAAAATTTTATTTTATTTTAAAGATGTGGGGTACAAGTTAGGATTAGGTACATAAGCTATCAACATACAGGTGAAGTTTGGGTCTCCCATTGGTCCTTATTTTGCCTGGTTTAGGATCAGGTACCCTTGTTGATGTTATGTGTCCGTCTGGTTCCTGTGTCTCTACCCACTGCCTTAACCCCCATCCCCCCACAGTGTCCCGCTATTGCCAATCCCTTTCTCGTAGTGTTATGGAGTCTCTTTTCTTATGCTACCATTACAAAAATTATTATTATTATTTTGAGTCGGGAACTCACTCTGTCACTCACGCTGGAGTGCAGTTGCATGATCACAGCTCACTGCAGCTTCCACCTCCTGGGCTTAAGTGATCCTTCTACCTCAGCCTCTAGAGTAGCTGGGACTATGGGCATGTGCCACCATAAATTTTTGTTGTTGTTGTTGAGACAAGGTCTCACCGTGTTGCCTAGGCTGGTCTTGAACTCCTGGGCTCAAACAATCCTCCTGTCTTGGCCTCTCATAGTGCTGGGATTACAGGCGTGAGCTTCTGCGAGTCCAGCTATTTTTGGAAAAATTAACCCTGGGCTAATAGAGCACTCTAACACCATTACTTTTAAAACGTATTATTTGTATTCTGTTCTCTGATTTTTCCAGTTGCATCTCACTGTTTGCTGGTATCGTTTTTAACCTGCCTGATTTCTTGGCTGCACTTTGGTCCTTAAGTGCTTTTACCATGCTTTCAGGGGAAAGTGGCTGGTTAATGGGAGGATGAGATTGAGGGTTCAAAACTGTAAGTCGATTAGCTTTGTTTGATCCCAGCCTATATACCATTCTCTGTGCTTTGGTCACAAGAGAATTAGGAGAGATTTATCAGAATAGACTTGTCATCAGGATTGAAAGAAGTTCTTCGAGCACATGCCATGGAGTGCTGACTTTGTATGTAAAATAAAAGTGTATTATAGGACCAATATTTAGACATGAATAAGGCAAGAGAAAAGAAAGCATAAATCATTAACATGGGGTGTTTGTTCTGTATGTGATAAGTTTAAAAGGATTTTTCCTGAATTTTTTCTTTTTTCGAGTCTGTCCCTAGGCTGAAGTGCAGCATCCTGGGCTCAGGTGCCAATCCTTCTGCTTCAGTCTCTTGAGTAGCTGGGACTATAGATGTGCACCACCATAACTGACTAATTTTTTGATTTTTTAGAGATGAGATCTCACTGTGCTGCCCAGGCTGGTCTTGAACCCCTGGGCTCAAGCAGTTCTCCTGCCTTGGCCTCCCAAAGTGCTGGGATTACAGCTGTGAGCCACCACACCTGGCCTGTCCTTCATTTTTAAAACTACTGGCAAGTCCGTTGGGCAGTGCCTCCATCTTAGCATTGCCATTGAGGAGGGGCATGCATTGCTTCACAGGCCCAGCTCTGTCCATCAGAAGATGCCTACATTAGAGTCCTTTCCTATCTCTCTCATTGATTGTGGACTTTGTGACATTACCAAGCAACTTCAGATATTGAGAATGAATGTTTGGTATATTAAATTTCTAGAAATCTCCTTTGACTTTATGATTATCTAAGGAACTACAAACGCTAGCATTAGAGAGCAATTCTGCATTTTTCTTTTTTTTTTTTGAGTTGGAGTCTCACTCTGCCACCCAGACTGGAGTGCAGTGGCTGCTCCTGGTCACCGCAGCCTTGAGCTGTTGGGCTCGGGTGATCCTTCCCTCTCAGCCTTCCAAGTAGCTGGAACTACAGGCGTGTGCTACCACGCCCGGCTAAGTTTTTTGAATTATTGTAGAGATGAGGTCTCGTCAAGTTGCCCAGGTGGGTCTCGAACCCGCAGGCTCAGGCAATCCACTCACCTCAGCCTCCCAAGGCATGGGATTACAGGCTGAGCCACCAAGCCTGGCTAATTCTGCATTTTTCTAAAGAAAAATCTTCCCTTGAATGTTTTTCTTCTTCTGTTTGCTAATTTCTTGGCTCTTCCATCAGTTGCCTAATTTTTTTTTCTGACATATTAATATTTGTGACCCCCAGCCTGTGTGGCTGTGAGACTCACTTATTCTTCCTTGTGCTTGTTTTCCGCAATTATAAAATGACTGAGATAATAGGTCCATGATAAATAATAATCAACATTTATATAATGCCTTGTGGCACAGGAAAAGTGTTGTTCATCCTCCTTAAATTTCATGCAACCCTGTGCAGTGGTAATTATTGCTACAGCTATGTTTATAGAGAACACTGGGGTACAGAGACCCATACGACAGTCTGCCTTAGGCCATGGAGCTAGTTGGTGACAAGGTAAGACCTCCACTACAAATCCCGCATTTCCCTGAGCAAATCTTCTAGTTTGAATTCTTTGACTGAATTACATTTTACTAGAAGAGAATGAAACTGCTATTATTATTTTTTATCACAATATATGATGCTGAATTTAATGGGCTTTATGAGTAATTGACTGTTACAGTGATGCAATACTTTTTTTCCTTAAGGGTTCTGTGCCAAAGAAGATGTTTATTTAAAAAACTGTTGAAAATACTTACCTAATCTATTAAATGAATGTAATGTATTGGCTCTGGTTGAAGGACCTTTCTAATTTTATTCAAATGATCTCATTTAAAGGAGAAAAAATGTTATCCAGAAGCACAAGCTATATATTATAATTATGGTTTGTTTGGATGGAATTTTGCAGTCTAGTTTTTAAAATTTCATTTGCAAGTGTTTGTTTTCAGCATATAAAATTGCAGTTGACATCTGTCTATTAACCTGTATCCCTATTATCTTGCAAATTTCATTTATTAATCTTATTAGTTATTTTCACTAGTGTGCAGATTCCTTAGACTTTTCTGTGTGGACTATAGTGTCATTAGCAAATAAGGACCATTTTAGTTCTTTCTTTGTGATTTATATCTTTTATTTATTTATTTACTTTGCACATTGCAATGTATATGCTATAGTAAGAGGCACATATTTCAGTTAATGCTATTAACTGTTCACATTGTGATAGGACTTCTCTATATCCTGGTTTATAAACCATAGATAGAAAGTTGGAGAATTTCATTATTCGATTTTTTGTAGAGATGAGGTCTGACTGTGTTGCCAGTCTTGAACTCCTGGGCTCAAGTGATCCTCTTGCTTTGGCCTCCCATAGTCCTGGGATTATAGGCGTGAGCCACCACACCTGGACCCTTAGTTCTTTTTAAAAAAATCGAATAATGAAATAATAATAAGCAGCGTGCAGTGGTTAGCATTAAAAATAACATATGTATCCTCTCCCACTGTGGAGCTTTTCTGTCCTCTCAATAAATCCTGCTTTCTCACTTAAAAAAAAATATGTAAAGCACCCGGCACATATCAGACATGCAATATTATATGGCTATGACTATTATAAGACTCCGTTTTTTACTATTTATCTACTGTTATGGCAGGTTGGGTATTCCTTACCTGAAATGCTTGGTACCAGAAGTGTTTCACATTTGGATTTTTTAAAATTTTGGAATATTTGCATTATACTTACCAGTTTAGCATCCTTAATCCAAATATCTGAAATCTGAAATGCTCCAGAATTTAAAGCTTTTTGAGTACTGACATACTAAAAAAAAAAAAAAAAAAAGAAAAATGCTCATTGGAGCATTTTGGATTTTAAATTTTCGTATTAGAGATACTCAACCTGTATGTATGTATAGATGTATGTATGCATATATGTATGTATGTATTTGAGACAAGTTTTGCTCTGTTGTCCAGGTTGGAGTATAGTGGTGCAATGATAGCTCACTGCTGCCTTGAACTTCTGGTCTCAAAAGATCCTCCTGCTGTGGCCTTCCAAGTAACTGGAACTACAAGTGTACGCCACCATGCCTGGCTAATTTTTTTTATTTATTGTAGAGATGAGGTCTCGCTAATTTGCCCAGGCTGGTCTCAAACCCCTGGGCTCAGGCAGTTCTCTTGCCTCTGCCTCCCAAAGTGCTGGCATTATAGACGTGTGCCACCGTGCCTGGCATAAGTGTTTTTTAGTAGTAAGTTGGAAAGAAAACTTTGTGACACTTACTGGTGTGTTTTTAAGAACAAATAATTTGGTTCCAAACGTGTTAGAAGATCTTTCATACTGAGATTTTTTAACTCTTTACCTGAGTTTACTAAGCTTTGATTGGACAGACCATAAGCAGGCCCCAGGCCCCGTTCCTGACAGCCCAACACACAGGGTTGTCTTTACAAAGAGCCTTCTCCTTGGTGTTGCTCTAGCTCCCCAGTGCCCTTTGCCCAGAGCATCTTCCTGTGCTGTATGGAACAATAAACAGGCCTGTGCCACTCTTGCCTTCTTGCCTGCAAAACGGAGAAATGGCCTTTTATTTTTTTAACCTTAGGAAGTAGCCAGATACTAACACGACTGGCTGCTGAGCAAAGCCTGCTGCTTTCATGCAGAGGAAGGCTTCGATGTACAACCAAACGGACTAGAATTAAAAGTGGTGAAGCTAGCAAGGTGGTCACATTCAAGTGGGTTTTCATCCAGGATCGGTTCCCATGGGGGAATTTATTAAATAAACTGATGCTGTGTGTGTGATGCTGGTGCTTGACCAGGAAAAGAAAGTCTAATTTTTTTTTTTTGAGTCGGAGTCTCACTCCGTTGCCCAGGCTGGAGTGCAGTGTCACGCTCACGGCCACCCCGGCATCGACCTGCGGGGCTCTGGTGATCCTTTTGCCTTAGCCTTCCAAGGAGCTGGAACTACAGGTGCGAGCTACCACGCCCAGCTAATTATTTCTTTTTGATTTTTTTATTGTAGAGATGAGGTCTTACCAAGTTGCCCAGGCTGTGCTCAAACCCGTGGGCTCAGGCAATCATCTGACTTCGGCCTCCCAAAGTGCTGGGTTTACAGGTTTAGCCACTGCACCCGGCCTAGAAAGTCTCATTCTTAAAATGTACATTGTACTTCACAGTCCTGGACTGCTGCTTCAAGTAAACAATATTCACATTTTGAAAAAAAATTTTTTGTTTTTTGGTAAAGATGGGGTCTCTCTGTGTTGCCCAGGCTGGTCTTGAACTCTTGGCCTCAAGGAATCTTCCTGTCTCAGCCACCCAAAGTGCTGGAATTACAAGCGTAAGCCAGCACATCTGGCCACAACCTGTATTTATTTATTAAATTGTTATAATGTATTAATGGATACTGTCAAGTATGTGTCATCAAAGAAAGGGAACAATATCTTTGAAGAACCCTGGCCTGCTAAAAGCACCGAAAACTTTACGTTCCTGGAGATGTGCACCAATGAATGAGGGAGAACAATGATAAAATATTACAATGGGCTGGGCGCGGTGGCTCAGCCTATAATCTCAGCACTTTGGGAGGCCCAGGTGAGAGGATTGCCTGACCCCAGGGGTTTGAGACCAGCCTGACCAATCTGGTGAGACTTTGTTTCTAAATAAATCACAAAAACTAACCAGGTGTGGTGGTGTGTGTCTGTGGTTCTGCCTACTTGGAAGGCTGAGGTGGAAGGATAGCCTAAGCCCAGCAGGTCGAGACTGCAGTGGCCATGAGCATGCCACTGCACTCCAGTCTGGACAACAAGAGTAAGACTCCAACTAAAAAAAAAAAAAATTATAGTGATGGTAGGATCGGTCCCTTGCCAACTTTCTTCTATCCCTCTCTTCCCTTATCCCATTTTGGAGAGTCAGACAAGCATGTTATTTCCTGGGGCCTCCGAGGATCTCACCTGACTGTGAATGCAGGCAGCGTTTGGTGGATGGAGTGCTCAGCTGTCCAGGAGCACCTGGATGCCAGGGCTGGGGTGGAGCTTCCACTGTGGGTGTCTGTGGGACTGTTGGAGGGTTGCTGATGATGGTGGCAGGAGCCACGGTGGCCCTTTGCCAGGCTTTGTCTTCATTGTGTGTCATTTTCCCCTTCCCTTTTTCTGTATCTGACTACTTGGCTAGGTGGCCTTGGCTAATGAGCTTTGTCTTTTTCTTCTAGAGTTCTGAAGGTGGACTCTATGTATGCATGAACACATTTTTGGCCTTTGGAAGGGAACATGTTGAAAGACATTTTCGAAAAACTGGACAGAGCGTGTACATGCTCCTGAAAAGACATGTGCGAGAGGTGAGATACATTTTTGGAGGGCTGGCCCTGAAGTCTTTCCTTTGACATTGTCTTAGTGTGCTTTATCACATGAAGGTTGTACTGTGCCCACATGACCACTGATTCTCTTTGATGATGGGAAACAAAAACAGCCCTTTTTGCAAAATTCAGAGATTTGCCCAAACCTTATTTTAACTGATTTTCTTTTTCTTCTTGTAAACCTCTGGTGTTTTTACGAAGATGTGGATTGATTGGAAAAAAAATTAAGTTGAAAAATACAGAAAAGTACAGGAAATAATGCCAGAGACATGTATGGATCCAAAAAACGTATGGATGTTTTTGCTTCAGATTCTTCCTTTTGTTTTTTATTTTTAGAAGCAATAGAGAATTTAGAGAAATAGCATTTTCCTAAAAGTTCAAGTTCCTTTTGTCCCCTTCTTCCTCTGAAGTAACCACTGCTGTGAATTTGTTTCTCACTGTCATGCATGTTGTTACATCTTACTAACAAATGTATATCCATGAGAAATATATAATATGACTTTATATGTTTTTAAAATGTAGATAAATGCTATCATACTGTTACTTTAATTCTGTGAAGAGTTTTTCTCTTTAAGGCCGGGTGCAGTGGTCCATGCCTATAATCTCAGCACTTTGGGAGGCTGAGGTGAGGGCATTGCCTAAGCCCACAGGTTTGAGACCAGCCTGGGCAACTTGGTGAGACCTCATCTCTACAGTATATATATAAAAAAATAGCTGGGCTTTGTAGCGCGTGCCTGTAGTTACAGTTACTTGGAAGACTGAGGAGGAAGGATCGCCTGAGCCTGGTGTGTCGATACCAAGGAAGCCATGAGCATGCCACTGCACTCCAGTCTGGGTGACAGAGTGAAACTCTGACTCAAAAAAAAAAAAAGGAAAAGAAGAAAAGAAAAGAAAAAATGCTCATCCTCACTAATCATCAGAGAATTGCAAATCAAAACCACAATGAGATAACACCTAACTCTGGTAAGAATCACCCTCATCAATAACTCAAAAAGCAACAGATGCTGGCATGCGTGTGGAGAAAAGGGAATATTTCTACACTGCTGGTGGGAGTGCAGGCTAGTTCAACCTCTATGGAAAGCAGTGCGGCAAGTCCTAAGATCGCTAAAAATTGACCTTCCAAGCCGGGCTCGCTGGCTCAGCCTGTAATCCCAGCACTTTGGGAGGCTGAGGTGAGTGGATTGCCTGAGCCCGCGGGTTCGAGACCCGCCTGGGCAACTTGGCGAGACCTCATGTCTACAATAATTCAAAAAATCAGCCAGGCATGGTAGCGCG
>CAUYQG010062736.1:0-20513 GCA_963574415.1 Tarsius wallacei | reverse complement strand
CCGCGCTTTGGGAGGCCGAGGTGAGTGGATTGCCTGAGCCCGCGGGTTCGAGACCCACCTGGGCAACTTGGCGAGACCTCATCTCTACAATAAATCAAATATTAGCCGGGCGTGGTAGCGCGCGCCTGTAGTTCAGCTACTTGGAAGGCTGAGGTGGAGGATCGCCGGAGCCCAGCAGGTCGAGGCTGCAGTGGCCAGGAGCGGCCACTGTACTCCAGTCTGGTTGACACAGTATGACTCCATGTAAAAAAAAAAAAAAAAAAAAAATCCCCAATTTGTACTCAACTGGTTTTACTTTGTATCATCAAATCTGTTAATATTGTAATTCACCTATCTCTTGTAAGTAACTTTCAGTAATATACTACTTACAAGTCTATTTTGTCTCAGTAACAATCTATCATGAAATAATTTCAGGTTCCCTAAGACCTTAAATGTTTCTTTCTATCTCCTAGGAAACATTCAATTTGACCATACAACATACTGGAATAACAACCATTATTATTCTTAGCCATCATGAAGTCTATTTTCAAAGTCTACAAAGTAAAAGCTAAAGTAGATTTTGGCCTTCCTTCCTTAAATGATATTGCAAATTCTGTACTATAGGCTTAAATATCTGTTATCTAATAATCTTTAGGCTTACTCCTGCTTTTTTGAAATACTTTCTAATATTTATGTTGAAATTAAGCTGCAAATAAGGAAAATCTACCTTGCATGTTTCATTATGGTCTCCATTTTGCTTGCCTTTATATCATGTAATAGTCTTATTATCCAAAGATATGCTACATAAACAGATAGTAAAATCATTATTTTTTCTTCTTGATGATCTCTTTATGTAATTTTTCTGTGATTTAGATTTGCTTTGCTTGTTTATTATTAGTGCAACTAATTATTTACTTGGCTGCATCAATTATTTCCTTAAAGTCTCTATCCATGTCTCAATATCAATAGATATTGATGGAGTAGATATTCTGATGATTATGGAAGACCATACAATTTTTTTTCTTCTCCTTTTTATCATACAGCAACATTTGCCCATTAAATATACAGTTCGGTTTTGTTTTCTTCTCACTTTTCTTGAAGTGCATTGTGTGGGAATTTTTTAGTTGGTTTTACTTTTTCTTCTGCCATCCTCCTAATACTTTATAAGATAGAAGGTATACAAAACTAATACTCTATTCTCAATTATAGTACTCACATTTAGCACTGAAGATCTAAGCTAGAACTGTAACATATGATTTTTAACAGAAACAAGATCAAGTAGAATAAATAGCTTTTCTTCACATTCTCCAGAATTTTAAATTAATAACCCTATATCACCATAAGTGCTTAAAAACATATATTTAATGTAACAGCTTGTGTTTTGCTCATTCTTTTCTTTGCTACATTTATACACCAAAGGAAAAAAGTATTATAGCATAAAAACTTGCATTGCAATATCTAATAAATATCTCTTCTCTACCAAAAACACCTAAAGGTGTTCCTCTAAACGCAATGTTCTAATTTTTTCATGAAATCACCTACAGGTATAAAATAAATCATACTACAGTATAATATTTTGAAAAAACTGAGTAATATTCTAAAACTTAGACTTCTATAAGAAATAAAATATTTTAGTATCTGAAACAAATTCTGTAAGGGGACATATTCTTTAACAAAATTCCATTTATCCAAGTATTTTGTTTGCTTTCCTCTTTAAAAGACCTAGTTTCTAGGCAGTGTATCTTTAAATTATTATCCAATGAAAAAAGACACGGTCAAGAATTAGTTAAAATTTGTAAAAATGTCTATTTGTATATGACCCTTATTAAAATTATATCATAGGGATTTAAAGAGGCCCCTTTAGATCCTCCTGATGTTTGACTCAAAACAAATGTACAAAATCCCTATAGACAAAAGCATTCATTTTTGTAAAAGTATGACAATCCATCACCTTTCTCATCAGATTGTATGCACTATTCGAGACTATATTCTCACTGTTTTTTTATAAAAATATTGTTTGAGGTATGGTATATTTTTAATGTATTTTTTCCAGTGCTTAACATTAGGTGTACTATAACTATCAGATGTTCTTTCACAGATTTCATGATCTTAATAATACCAAAAACATATCACTGATGCCGTATGCCTTGAGTTGTCAATCTGAATGAAATGACACCATTATTAGCATTATCACTAACAGATTTCTTAAATTAGCTGCCAATACTATCAATTACATATTTTACTTCAGAAATGAGCTTGTCATAAGCATGCCACTTGCCACTATTTCTCTGGTTAGTAATAAATTCAAAGTGTTCTTTGACAAGGGAGATCAATCAGGACAGCAAAGAGACCTGAGTTCAAATGTAGATGGAGACAATTATTAACACCGTGACTTATAGGCAATTTATTTAACCTCTTTAAGTCTCAATATCTTCCTTATTTAGTTGCTGGGAGGATTAAATGAAATAATGCATGCAATGCACTTAACACAGAGCTTGACACACATTAAGTGAAAGATTTTAGTAGTTGATAATAAAGATGATAATTTCCTATAAAAGATTTCAAAAACTAGTACCAGTAGTTGTCAGATGCCATAGACACATTTGACACATCTGCTACTCTTCACTCTTCTTTCATTCTTTTTTGCTTCTCTGTATTCTGTGTTCATGGCCTCCTCAGCAAGGCTTTGGTAACATTACCTCTAAGAGATTCATTAGGTGGCACTCAGAATACCTGAAATGGAAGCTATGTTCTCCATGCACCTCTTTCACACATGTTGAAGTTTCCAATTGCTCTTGCTTGAAATAAATTTGCGGGAAGCTGCCTTTACTCTACACTAAGCATTGGAGAGAGAAAAATGGCCAGTGTCTCTGGGGAATAATTAACAAAAGACAGTTTGTTTCATCTTCATGATAAAATACAGCATCCCTATTAAAAGTCAAATTCATCATTCCCAAAAGTTAAATAGAATGACACTTTAAAAGTAATTCCAGCTGATTAAATTTAGGGTTCTGAAAAAGAAAATTTAATTCATGAATATACTCTGAATCTTTCATTTGATTTTAAAATGTATAAATGTTCATTTAACTTTGAGCCCTTGCCTCTCAGTGTTCTATTCTGAGATAGTCAAACAAGTGGTAGCAGGCATGCTGGGCTCAATAATACTGCCTCTCATATTTAAATACTCTATTTCACTTGGATTGCAAATTAAAGACAGTCTCCTGAACGCTGACACATTTTCAATGATTGATTTTGCAAAACGTGTTGATTTTTCCTACACTGTTTTGCCTCTCTGTGTGTCAACTTTGGCCTTCTTTTCTTGCTCCTTTGCAGCGCTGCTGTCTCTTTGAAGCCATTGTCTGCCTGATATAAAATATGTACATTAAACTTCATGACTAATTACATAGATAGAAAACTCCCAATTTCAAACATAAAATACCTATGCCCAGAAACCATAACAAAAGCGTCTATGTACAAAAGCCTTAATCAAACCTTTCACAGACTTGGATTAAAAGAAATCCCAATAATTTATTTTCTGTTACAGTTGTGTTTACATTCTTTGAAAAGTTGATTTCTTATGCATGTTACATGCCTACAAGACACTCCATCTAGCAGTAAATCCTTTTCCCCACAAAAGTTTATATTTGCTATTAGGTCTACTTCAATTAAGTGCTACTCAGTAAAATTGCTTTATTTAAAACACAAAACTGGTTAGTCTTAACCCCTCCATACTATGCATTAACAGTAGACTTTTCCCAATAAATCCTACAATCTATGGATTAAGCACACAGCTTTTTATATTTTGAAAATAGACCTGAAAAGAGAATGAAAGATACTTCTGTCCCCCCAAAACTCCCTAAAATATATAAAATCATGTCTCTAAATCTGAAAGTACAATGCCATATATACTAGAGAAAGTACACACAGGCCATGCTTAGTGGCTCAGCCTGTAATCCCAGCACTTTAGGAGGCCGAGGCGAGTGGATTGCCTGAGCCCACGGGTTTGAGACCAGCCTAGGTAACTTGGTGAGACTTTGTCTGTACAATAAAAAAAAATTAGCTCGGTGTAGTAGAACGTGCCTGTAGTTTCAGCTACTTGGAAGGCTGAGGCGGAAGGATCGCTGGAGCCCAGCAGGTCGACACTGGGGTGGCTGTGAGTGTGCCACTGCACTCCAGCCTGGGCAATGGAGAAAGACTCCAACTCAAAAAAAAAAAAAAGAAAAGAAAAGAAAGTATACACAGACCACATATAGTAAAGAGCACAAAATTAGTCTCTACCTATTTATTGGGAAAAATGAGTCTTTTCATTCTAGAGTTAATTTAACAAACCATTTTTTAAAAACTGTAACATACAAAGCTGTATTTAAGTACTCTGAGTGACTGTAAGTTTATAATACAGTGTGAGAGAGAGAGCGTGTGTGTGTGTGTGTGTGTGTGTGTGTGTGTGTGTGTGTGCGTGTGCGTGCACTCATGCATGTGCTGAGGGGCAGGAGAAAGGGCCAAAAAGATACAAAGTAAAAATCATATGAAATAATGAGATGAGCATTGTAAGAAAGCATGCTATGGGGACAAAGGGAGAGAGAGGTTATGAATACTATCCTGCTTGCCTCTTTAGCATGTTAGAATTTTCATAAAGCCACCATTTGTTTTCACAACAAGTCCTAGCAACAGAGCTTCCTAGCTTCAGTCTACCAAGTCTAGGTATTCTGCTGTGTGGCCACTGCTTGCCTTTTTGTTAGACTAACTCTACCTCTAGTTGTTGTACATCTCACGTAACTACCAAGTGCAATACTAAGCTCAATACTTGCATTACATGCTACCACACTACTTTTCTGGGACACCCTGCAATGACTACCAGTGCACCAATTAACCAGTCCAACCCCGGATATAAAATGTTAGTTGCTTGAAAATGTGTTTCAGAATGGGAAGATGAAAGGACGAGGGGTAAAAGTAGCCACACTTGCTACTCTTCAGAAATAGCCACAATACCTAAGCAGAGCAGGTTGGATTAAGGTCTGCACATGACAAAGCTTAGAATTCATTGCCTTTGTTGGCTCATGTCACTTCTTTAATTAATGTCACTTTCTCTGGTTTAATATCAGAGCAAGTGACAAGAGTGCTTCTGGATGAATTGTGTTTTCCGAGGACTGTATGGCACACTCTCCTGCAGTCTGACAGAGGGACGTGCCAGTTTTACTTGGCAGTTATAATGCACCAGCTTTAGTTTTAGTAGTTTAATTTGTGGCAGTTATATGTTTTGAATACGTTGAAGTATTCACAACGGTCTCATGGAATCTGTTCCATAGATAAAGTTTACACAGTGGAAAAGCAAAAGCAATGGCTATAAGGCGATTAGGAAAAGCTTCTCTTGGCCACAGCTGGTCTTACAGGCATTCCTGTAAATTTAAGAGCATTTAGAAGATGTGATTAAAGTGATCACAAGGAATGGTGCCCTCTTTTGGGGGGGGAGGGGAGTTCTGTGGTGGGTGTGAGACAATCATAAGGAATATGATGTTTAGAACTCAATTTTATGCAAAATCCATTATTCAAAAAGCAAAGTTTATATACATGATAGACATGCAATGAAATACATGTAAAAATAGAAAGTTTTGTTACTTATGCATTAAGTTGGTTCTAACATTTTGGTTAACTAAGTTTTTATTGATAGAAAACTCAGAAGAATTTTTGCATTGAGGAGAAAGGACTAAACTTTTCCTTTAGTTTATTAAAGATCTTTTCCGTTTCAAGCTGAAACATTCTGAAGGTTTTTTATTTGGAGTTTTCCCTTCATCTCCTTTATACAATTTTGTGAAGCTTCATCAGCTCATGGTGAGAAGAGTTGCCACCAAGGAGTTCTTCTAAACTTTGCCTGCCCTTTCTAAATTTAGGGTTCTTTGCTGCAGCAGGTTGAAGATCTGGCTTTGATTGCACCTGGCTCTGCTGGAGAATAGAAATATTCATCTCCACTGAATGCATGCTGCTTAAGTGCTGGAGGCACTTGCAGGAGAGTAACTCTCATTGGAAACTTCATTACAATACTTTCTCTTCCCTACATGAAGTAGTAATTCTCATTCACCAAAGATAGAATTTTGCCTGACACAGCCACAGGAGCTCCTGTTTGACTTTCAAAATTAATCAACCTCTAAGCTGGAATAGAAATGGCATGTCCTTTAACCTTAAGCACAAAAAGCTCTCAACAGACTGCAGTTTTTATATCCCTGGATGGGAGTTTGGGCCCCTGATACTTAAACTTGATTCACATACTGGGTTTCTGGCATGCTTTTGCCCATACCCATCTGCTAGCCTGGCACAGTGCCCATTCAGAAGGTGTGATGCCAGTTTCAATAGGGCATAGGTGCCAATCAAAGATGGGTTTGGAGGGGCAGCATGCAGAACGCAGCAAAAGTCAGTTCTTCTGCCAGAAGATCCTCCTGTTATCATATAATGCCAATGAAGGGCCACATGCTTCATTGCTTGGGATCACATTGCATCTGTAGATGTTTCTGGCCTTCAGTGGATGTATTTCTACAGAATCTTTTCCCTCAAGTATTCCTTGATTGGAGATGTTAAAGTAAAGATAAATCCACCTGGCTAACTAAAGGCCATCCTTTTAAAAGAAATCAGGGAAGTCTTCAACAATTATCTTGAAATAATTGATGAGTTTTCTATCTTTTCTCCTAAAATATTCTTTCATGTAGAATACTGAATGAAATGGAGCTATTGAGAACAAACAATCTGAAGGAATACTAATTGCAAAATCAAGTATCTAAGCAGCATAAAATCCATAAGCACTCCTAAGTGTAGATGATGAACAAATTTGCATCACCCAAATAGGTAATTTCTAACACTCTCATTTAGAACTCTAAAGTTTCTTAATCCTCTTCTTATTTGTTTTATAGATATAGATATGCCTGTGTCATAAAAGAAGAAATACACCTCATACTATTTATGCCTCTTGCTCCTTATCTCAAGAAAAAAAAAAACCTAAAACACTTCAGAAGCAGAAGTCTATCCATATTTCATAAGGAAGCCAGAAGCTCTCAAAAGCTGAGAATTCTTTTATTGTGTGGCAATAGAGGTGAGCTCATTTCAGGAAGAAGAAATTTCCCCATAGCAATAGGTTTCAAATTAAAAAAAAAAAAAACCCTGACCATTGTAAACAGTTACAAGATAGTAACAGGTGCAGTGGAAGAGACATAATATATAAATGTACCGAAGAGCAGAGTAGTTTATAAACCTTCCCTTAAGGCAAAAGAGTCTGACAGTAAAATGCTAAAAATGAAGAACCATAATATAAAATATGTTAAAAAGAAGATTGGACATCTTTAAAAAATGAAAATGCCAAGTAAAGGCTAAGGCTTACGAGAACTCTCCCTTTCTATGGAAAGAACCCAAACTTTCTTATATACTTATTTCTTAATGGGTAGATAAATAAGCATGACCGCTATCTCTTTTAAAAAAACTCAAAATTAAAAAACATACAAATTAAAATACGTCTTTTAGAGACATTTATTTCTTGTTTTTAAGTCCAACAAGTGTATTAAATTTACAAAATCCCAAATGATTCCTTTTTTCTTTTAAAGTTTATCTACACCTTCATCGGGGAATTAATTTATCATACATACTATATTTCCTAGTATAAAATATCCTTGTTTTCACCTTTTTTCTCTTCTTTTCACCCCCACAGTAACCTTTGCCAAACTTCCTAGTGACAATTATGGCAGCACCATAATTTTGCATTGTTTCAAATAAGACTAACTGCTTATCTCATGCCTTTCCCTATAAAACACTGCCAAAATAACATTTAATACTACAACATATAATGCAATATTGTGTTCCCATTCACTACCTTTTAGCTAGCATTATCACTGGACTCTTCCGAACTTTATTCTGCATGCCTAAAAATCAATCCTTTACAGCTGACTAAAAAGTAAAACAAATAAATAAAAATTACATACAATATTTTTCTAATTCTTCATAAACAGAAACGTTTCCTTATCAATTAAATAAATTAGGCAAACTCTAATAATTTCTAAAAATCTCCCCCCAAAAAGATTCCTTTTATGTTTCTAAAGTACAAAATTAGACTAATCTGACACATGACTAAAAAAATGTCTCACAGTCACTTTGCTGAGTATTAAACACTTATCCATGGATAAATGATCTGACCTTAGGGCTTCACCATAGTTGATTTTAGTTATAATAATGTGTTATTCTTTATCAAAGATAATGCTATTGATATACTGTCAATAAAGCATATGTACACTCTTTTAGATAATGTCATGATAGTCACCTTGTCTCAACTTTCCTTGACTGCAGACTGGAGTTAAGAGTGACAACTATAATTATGCAAGACAACAAAGCAAACTAGCTTGTGTGGGTTAAGTACTCCAACTTCAGTCTCTACCTCTCAAGCAAAAAACTGTTGATCATCTATTCTGTGCTTGATACTCCAAAGATGCTAAATGGTCATCACTATACCCAACTTCAAAAAACTAAGACTTCCACAGATAAGTCATATCTATTTTTACTAATATAATCAGACTTCAAAGGAATGTGACTGAAGTTTATCCTATAATTCTGCTTTTCTGGATTTTAAATTATTTCTGAAGCCCAGTACCCTTTATATTGGAAGCAGATAAAATACAGCTTAGGTTTGAGAACTATTCACCATCCACCACAGCTACTACAGTAAATTTTAGGAGAAAAAACACAGAAGTAAGTAAAATGTCATAAATCTTCTACTGATATCCTCCATGTTCTTAGTTGTACCACATTAGTAATTAAATCCACCACAATCCAAGGCAGAATAAATAGAAAACACTTCTAATGGAGGTCTTTGTCACCATCTTAATCCACTATGGCCTCATATATTTAGAATGGGAAATTCTAATAGATAAATTACATTTATTAAGTGTTTACCAAGTTCCAAGTTCATCAAAAAAATTATCCCATTTAGCCCTCACATTTATTAATATCCCCATAACACACAATTGAAACAGAGAATCCAAAGAATTAAGTAACTAAGTGAAAGTCACTCAGTTTGTAAGTGGCTCAGTCATGTCAGGATTTAATTCAGATTTGTCTAACACCAAACCCCTGCTTTTATTTATGCAATTCTCCCCTAGTTTACTTGGTTCTATGTTCCATCTAGCATGAAAGTAGAATTCAAACCCTCAGTTCTCTCAACTTCCTAGTGCTTATTTTATTTTTCACTTATTTGATACTAAATGACAGCAATTTTTCCCATCCTTAAGCCTTTCTTTCTTTTCTCCCCCATCTTTTCAAATATAAAAAAAGAACCTTGACTTTGTTCTCTTATTCAGACTTTTCTTTTCCCTCTTATAACTATTTCTATTAGTGCTACAGGCACATTATTTCTCCAAGTCAAGAGTAAATACCAAATTTCTCTGCCCCTTCCCCTTTACTGTAAGTTGCTGATTACTGAAAGGCCTCAGCTATTGATCTCAAAGCTAGAGGACAGTTGCACATGCACAATGAGTTAGAGTGGCTAGTATCTTCTCTGCCTTCGGCAACAAATGAGGATAAAATATCTGCCGAAACAGTGTATCTGGAAAGAATAATACCTGAAAAGAATGTAGCTGGACACAAGAGTATTAAGGAAATCTTGAATTTAACTGCTTCTTTTCTTCACTTATATACAGGAAGTGATGAGAATCATGGCAAATGCAAAAGCATGATGCAATTTCACATGGATTTGCTTCTATAGCTTTGAAAAAACTGAGCTTAATTAAGTTAAACTGAGTCTATGATTCATTAGCATCACTTTTGATAGAACAATGGCAACACTGGGAACATAGTTTTATCATATATTCTGAAACATGGAGCCTTCTCAAAACAGCTTAATATCTCTTTAAAGTATTTCCGACCAGGTACAGCGGCTCAAGCCTATAATCCCAGCACTCTGGGAGGCCGAGGCGAGAGGACGGCCTGAGCCCGTGGGTTCGAGACCAGTCTGGGCAACATGGTGAGACCTTGTCTCTACAATAAATCAAAAAACTAGCTGGGCATGGTAGCGCACACCTGTAGTTCCAGCTACTCAGAAGGCTGAGGCAGAAGGATCGCCTGAGCCCAGCAGGTCGAGGTTGCAGTGGCTGGAAGCGTGCCACTGCACTCCAGCATGGGTGACAGAGTGAGACTCTAAATCAAAAAAATAAAAAATAAAAAATAAAAATAAAGTATTTCCCCACTGGTATGCAGCTATTAATCTTCCTAGGGTCCAGATCCTAAAATTCAAATAGTAGAGGTGCTGCATAACATATCAAACCCTGAAATATGTTGTAAAATAAAATAGTATTATTTTGGTAGTGAGAAAAATGTAAAAAGTATGTGATAAATATTTACACTGAAAGAAGCAAGGATTTCTCTGCATTTGTATAGGGACAAATAAGTCATGCCTGAGCAAATCCTTTTTCATAGCAGGAACCACACAGATAGTGAGTATGTGTGCATTTATATACATACATATGTATAGACATATACTATTTAATCTTAAACATGCACTTGAATTTAAATATGTATAATGTTTACATTTTATTTTATTTACTTTTATTTTTTTCTTTCATTCTTTTGAGTTGGAGTCTCACTCTGTCGCCCAGGCTGGAGTGCAGTGGCACACTCATAGCCAACCCAGCGTCAACCTGCTGGGCTCCAGCGATCCTTCCGCCTCAGCCTTCCAAGTAGCCGGAACTTCAGATGCTCGCTATCATGCCCAGCTAATTTTTGATATATTGTAGAGACAGGTCTTGCCAAGTTGCCTGGGCTGGTCTCAAACCCACAGGCTCAGGCAATCCACTCGCCTTGGCCTCCCAAAGTGCTGTGATTACAGGCTGAGCCACTGAGTCCGGCCATCTTGTTTGTTCAAAAAAGGATCTTTATCCTTCACAATCAACAAAACATGTTTGTTTGGAAGTATTTGATGAGGAATCTAAAATTCCCCCAAAGGAGGCCTTATATCAACTTCTTAAACTCCTATAGAAACAGATGTAATGTGAGTGAATACATTTAAAACTTATCCTTTAGGGTATTTTTTTAATCACTAATATTTATCTTATTTAATTCATCAAATCCAATCTTGCAATGGATATCCCTTTCTCATTCCATTACAGACTTAAGATAGCCCTGAATGATTCAATGTAATTTTTAAATGCCTAAATGCACATATCTACGGTCACTCTAGACGCAGAAAAGAGCAGTTAATTCATTTCATGCAACAGATACCTTGAGTTAGTTTTTAATTCTCCAGTGGAACCCAGTTAAGAAATGAATAGAATCTTGCATTACCTAAATATTAATGATTAAGATTCACAAACAGAAAGTGTTTGTATTTATACAGTTGTGGTTTCTGAGCTGTAAAAAGTATGTTTCCAAGAAAATAGGCTCTCAAAAAAAGAACATTAGCATTTTGTCTGGCAGATTGTGTAATTATGCTCTGAAAAGACTTCTAAGAGTTATTCAGAAAAACATGGACAAGGAGGGGTCAGTCATGTCTTGGACCTAGACATTGTACTAAACATCAACTATCTTCATATCACTACTTAGTAAAGTACATTCATTAATTTTAATGAAGTAAATTTATGAATTCTATTTCAGTGTTTCAATTTTTAAAATATCATAAGTTA
This sequence comes from Tarsius wallacei, assembly GCA_963574415.1. Classification (NCBI taxonomy): domain Eukaryota; kingdom Metazoa; phylum Chordata; class Mammalia; order Primates; family Tarsiidae; genus Tarsius; species Tarsius wallacei. The sequence goes on along the minus strand of CAUYQG010062736.1, from coordinate 8,892 downwards.
ATCACTATTACAGTCACAAATGCAAGAATATTTGGTAATTTAAGGTTCTACTTTACCTAAATATATCAATCCAAATCCTCCAGAGCCAACCATCTTGCCCAGCACCCATTGTTTGCCTTCCATATCATCCAGAACCTTGCCTTCTGGAAGTGGAACAGGAAGTTTGTATTTCTCATTTCTTCTTGGTGGCATCACTTCTATTGGCAGAAGGGGTGAGATAAATGGGTAAAAATAAAAACAAACAAAAAAAACTCCCTAGAATTAAAATACGTTTCCCAAAATGTCTTCTATGGGGAACTTTCCCAGGTTCCCAGAAATTAGGATTCTGAAGTCAATTCAGTTTGGAAGAGCCCACACACTATATTCAAATTAGAAATTCACATACATTACAATATTGAAATCTAAGAGGTACTGATATTAAAAAACAAAAACAAACCAATCTGGTGAATTTCATTTAACTCAACATTTCAAAATTCATTTTGGGTGGTCTATAGTACATATTAACAGTACAGAATATACTTCAAGAAACAAGGAGTTAACAATTTTCAATAAGCAAAAGAAAACAGATTTCATATACATGGAAATACTCCTTTCATTGAGATTGTTAAGTGTTAAAGGTAAGAAGGTCTTCAGTCACTAGGAGATAATATACCTTTGGACTGGAAAGACATAGACAATGGAAATATACATCCCACCACAAAACAAAGCTTCTAATACAGAGTAGGTACTCAGTAAATATTTGTTAATCTGATGCAGAGTAGATACTCAGTAAATACTTGTTAAATGAGCAAGAGATTTTCATGGATACATAATTTAGCACAATACTAGCCCACTGGGTAGTTCCAGGGCTGGCAGACTACTCTTCCAGTTTCTTGCCTTCTTACCCTTTCTCTTCCTCACTTCCTCAAAGTGAAAACAGCACTGCCTTAGAGAGTATTGCTGTACTGCACACAACAAAAGTTTAATCTCCATAGTAGAGCTGTACAACTTTAATCGATTAATTATAATTGTACACAATGGGAGATTTTGAGTTGAACGGGACAACTTCTTAGGGAAAATAAATATACCAGCAAATATGCCTGAAACAAACTTAAATGTGAAGATAACCGTGATATTCTAAGTATTTATGAAGAATTTTTAAAAACTGATGAGTGCTTTTGATATGAAAGTTAATTATAAATATATCAATGTCAAGTTTTCTTCATACAATCTCCCTATCTTTCATTTCAGAAAGTATCTGCCTTTCCTTGAATAGGTTTTATTTAATCCAATGCCCTTGTTTTACTTAGCAGCAAAGTACCTGGTAAAGGAACACAGTGTATATACCCTTAACAATATTCACTTGTCCTGACAGGAACACAAGTGAAGCTGTGACTTTGGACAGTAAAGCATGACCATCAAAAAGTGTGGTTTCCCCTGGCCAGTACATTATATATACTGGTCTCCATTACACATTTGCTGATTTAAAACTTCAAGTCTTCAAAGAACAACTATCATAAATTCTACATGATTATAAAGAGGATAAACACAGTTTGGGGGCAAGTCAGCGGCATCAGGGCCTGAGGCCTGAAAGGAGACCCTTGACTCTGAAATGCACAACCTGGGGGCGGAGCCCCAGCGCACCTGCCCAGGGGAAAGCGGCTTCCCCTGACACGGTGTCGCTTCTGCTTCTGATAACTTCCCAGGGCTGTGATGAAGTGCTCAGCACGAGTTTCCGGGAATGGCCCGGGACCCAGACGCCTTAACATGAGTCAGGACTGGGCTCCGGGCAGGCCGCGGCCACCGACCCTGGGGGAGGAAGCGAGCGCCGCGCGGCCCACTCGCCGGGTCGGCAGCGGCCCGGGGCCCCGGCCGGTTCCGCCCTCAGCCGCCGCAGGCCCGCCGGCGTCTGGAGACCGCCTCCCCGCTTCAAGTTCTCCCGGCACCGGCGAAGAGAGAAACCCCGCCCTCTTCCGCCTATCTGCTCCAACCCGGACTCTGGCAAACGCGAGTGGAAGAGAACGCCCGGTTCTCGGAGTTGAGAGAAAGTCGGAAACCAACTGCGGAAGCAGCGACCCCGCCTGGACCGGGGCTGGGACGCGGCCCGAGGCCTCGGCGTCTCCGTCCGACGGCAGCGCCTTCCCGAGTCTGCGGCGCCGACGTGCCGGGGGCCCACCCCGCGCCCCAGGCCCCCGAGCGAGACTGACCGAACTCAGTGTCCTCCGCCGACAGGCCGCGCGCGCCGCTTCCCGCCGGCCTCTCGGGGCCGGGCGGGGCCGCGGGCCTCCAATCCCGCGGGGAGGCGGGCCCGGCTTCCCGCTGGCCCTCGGAAGGGCCAACCTAACTTCTCTCTGGGCCGCCTGCGTCCTGCCCCGCCTCGCTGGGGGTGCGGCCCGCTGAGCCTCGGAGAGGCCGCAGCCGGCGGTGCCTTTGCGCTCGCCTGGGAGACGCCCGGGGAAGCGTAGGGAGCTGGGCGCTCAGGCGGGAAGGGGAGCAGTCGTGCTGCCGGCCCATCGTGGGTGGGAAACCGCGGCGAAGTGCTACGTGCAGGGGGAACGTGAGGTCTCCTGTACCGTGGCCTGAGCACCGTGAGCTTCCGAGTCAATTGACCGTTCCCCGCTGCGCTCTCCCCAAGCAACAAGTCCTACTAACCAGGCCTCTGAAAGACGAAAAGTGCTGTGGGTAGGAGGGCCTGAAACAGCGTGGGAGTCCTCAAAGGCATATTGGTCCAGGACCCAGTTCTGCCATTTACTAGTGGGAGAATCTTGACTAAATGTAATCAGTTTACTAAACTTTTTTTCATCTGTGAAATGGAAATAATCCCAGTTATTAATAAGGCTATCAGATATAAGTTTATTATGACAATTGAGAGGACTATATTAAGTAGTTTTCTCACACAAAAAGACTCATCGTGAGTTTATAATATTTTGGGTAGACAAAACAAATGCTTAAAAAGCAGTTATTAAACAATATATCAACATTTTAGCTAGGACAGTCAACAATGACTTGGGATGTAAATACTAAAAGGAAAATGGGAGCCCTTTAATGACCTTGATGCAATAAGGAATTGAGATTTCTTACATCTAGCAAACTGTCATCAAAATGAAAGACGGTATGAGAAAGCATTTTTTAAACACTTGGTGCTGTGGATATAAAAGCATTTTTAATGAAACTTCATCTATAGAATAATTGTGCCCTTTAGTCATTCACTAATCCAAAAATGTATTTCCATAAGATATACATGTAATAAATGCGTTAGTTGCCTCACTTAATATACATAATTTCCAAATTACCCTCATTCAAAATTTGTTCAGATTTCCACCACTTCTCCAGGTCCCTTTCTTTGGAAAGATGCAGCTGAAGCACCAGACACATCAGATGACTCGTGTGGTTCCTCTCTTTCACAGGTACATATCCAGTGGATACATAAAATCTTCAAAATATATAGAACTCCCCCACTTGCCACCCCTACTAGCACTATCCTGACCCAAACTATATTTTCTTGCCTGACTAAGCCTAGTAACCCTCTTAAGTGTTTTATACCCTCTTGCCTCTTTAGGCTATTCACAACAAAGGCCCAAGTGATCCTTTTAAAAGCTTAAACAATTCCTGAGCTCAAAACACTCCAGTGTCATTCTAATTTATTCAGTAGTCAGTTCTTACTATAACCTAAACAGTGTTTCTCAACCTGTTCACTATTGACAGTCAGACTAATTCTTTGATAGGAGTACAGGAGGAGGAGGGTTGAGAGGTAGGCTGACCTGTGCAGGATATTTAGCAGCATCTCTGGCTTCCCCAGCACTCCCTCCCTCCTCAAATTATGACAACCACAATGTTCCCAGGCATTACCAAATTTTGCGAAAATTGGTCCTCGTTGAGAAAAACTTATAGTGATCTACCTGTTCTGCACATCCTCCACCCCATTTCCTATTACTCCCTTCAATCACAGTGGCCTTGCTGTTCTTAGGACCTTTGCACATTACTTTCTGCATGAACCACTCTTTAATCTGGTATCCATCACATTCTTCAGGTCTTTGTTCAAAAGTCAACTCAGTGAGACCTTTCCTAACCATGCTAACTAAAATCTCAACCCATCCACAGAACTTCATAGTCCCCTTTTCTTTATTTCCTCCCCAGTATTTACTACGAAGCAGCAATGTATCACACAGTTTACTTACTTATTTTGACAATAGACAGATTGGCTTTGTCAGTAAATTGCATACTGCATGAGGCCAAGCAGCATTTTTGCCTGTTTTAGTCACTACTGTATCTCCAACCCCTAGTAAGAGTATAGAAAAACCATTTTCTTATTGAATGAAGAAATGAGTCATAGTGACCCCATTCTCATTTTCAGTGATTAGTTTAGACAGCACGCAATAAGCATGTATCAAGTCTTGGTAATAAGAGGTGTAAAAAAGCTTCCTGGACACATTGTGGAAAGAGATTGTCTCTCCTGGATATTGTTCTAGATGCTATGCCTAGAATGGCTGCAATCATCTTTTGATCATGAGGGTAGGAAAAGTACAAATCAAATACATCAGGAATGGCAGAACATTCAACAAAGATGTTAGACCAGTTAGACATCCATTATACCAAAAATAAAAGACAAAAAGAATCTCAACCTTTAATTCATACCCCACAAAAAAATTAACTTGAAATTGATTATAGACATCAATCTAAACACAGGGTCTAAAACTATTAATCTTTTGGGAGAAAGTCTTTATGATTTTTGAATTTGTGTACTTACAAATTACAAAAAAAAAGGCTGGAAATCTGAAAGAAGAAATTGATAAATTAAGTTCATCAAAATTAAAAACTTTTGCTCTTGAAAATACACTGTTAAGATCCCAAATGTTGGCGAGGATGTGGAGTAACAGGAACTCATATTGCTGGTGATGGTACAGCTACTCTGGAAATGTTTGGCAGTTTCTTATAATGTTAAACATATAATTAACATAAGACCCAGCATTTATGTACCTAGGTATTTACCCAAGAGAAATGTAAATCTACATCTGCACTTGTATATGAATGTTTAGAGCAGCTTCATATGTAATAGCCAAAAATTGGAAAGGAATTTCCACCAACTGGTAAATGGGTAAACAAATTAAATCTCCTGTGCAATGCAATATCACTCAGCAAGAAAAAGGTGCAAACTGCTAATACAAGCAACAACCTGGATAAATCTCAAAAGCATAATGCTAAGCGAAAGAAACAAGACACAAAGAATTACATATTACTGTATAATTCCATTTATTTGAAATTGCCAGGAATTGGGTCAAGGAGACAGGTGTGACCGCAAAAAGGCTAATGGATCTTCTTAGAATGTTGGAAATGTTCAATTTCTTGATTATAGTAGCGGTTACATAATTATAAATTTGTCAAAATTTCTCTTCTTGTACACTTAAAATTAAAGTATATTGTATATAAATTTCACCTCAATAAAACTGATTTAAAAGAATGGCAGAAGGGAAAGGTAGGTAGAACCTGAGTTCTTGAAGCAATTATTAAACTACTAATTCATCTAATCTTGAACCACAATATTTTTTATATTCATCCCGAGGTGTTAAGTGTTCTTATAGTTTTTAACATTTAGCATTGTTTTGTATGTTTCTTGCAGCCAAAATTTTCCTAACAGTAACATAAAGTTCCGAGTTTCATAAGTGCCAGTGAATTTAAAATGTTAATAAATTTGTACTGAATTAAAATGGTAACAGAAGTACAGGTAAACCTATATTGAGAATATGGGGTTTTTTTAAGTGGTGAGATTTAATGCAGAATTTTATGATTCAGAGCATATTGCTGTGTGTATGTTTTAAGATGAAAACTGACAGAATATAGAAATACAAATTTTGGAACTAGTGAAAGAACATCTTCTGAATGAACATGATGAGAAACAAGAAAGAAAAGAGAATCTAGACATGAAAGCACTGCAGTGTGAGTCATCAGAAAAAAAGATAGGGAAAACAAGGTTTTCAAACAAAGCTATTTTGATAGATCTTACAGACTATGAATGATTCACCACAAACACACACTCACACAAAAGGACTTTCTTGGCTGTATGCCAACTTCTAGGTATGGTATGAATTCTGCTTTTCAAAGAACCAGGTGCTGTAAAATGCTTACACTGGTTCAAAGGAAAAAGAAAAACCTAATCATTTAGTGAGCATACTTTACAAGGACAAGATCATTTTAAATCAATTAAAGTGTTAAAGATGTTGCATAGACAAAACATTTAGAAAAAAATCTAATCTTTGTTATTTAAAGTGAGAAGAGGAGATCAGTGAAGGCTTTTGCCTGCCAAAGAGAAGCTAGTTTTTGTTTTATAAAAATCAGGAGGCCATTTGCACTCATAAACTTGCAATCCCTGAACAACTGAGCAGCTACTGACATAGACATTTGGAAAATAATAGAATTCAGATAAATGAAATCTGAAGCCTATCAGATATACAGTCAGACCAAATATCTATGCCCTTTGCATTCTTTACATATAAGACCATTACAAAGTATGAACTTAATCATCCAAAAGACATAATTCTTCATTTTCTATATAAATGAAGAACAAGAATACAAAAAATAATTCAAAATGTCATGTCAATATGTCAATAGACTCAATAAGATCTTTTTTAGGGGTATTAGTTTGTACAACTTTAATGCCAAACAATTTAAATGTAAATATGTATCAAATTATCATTCAAACAATTGAATGTAGTAAACCTAATATATGACTAGCCAAAAGTGGTGCGAGTCTTACCCTCCATTCCCCAAATACAGGTATCACTAAAAGTTCATCATAAGACTGTGTGTACACTTTATATCCTCCTTCTTCCCAACAAATATGTCTGCAGTAATCAAAACATGAGCTGGAAAAGTAGGAAGAGGAACTGGCTGAATGATTTTTAAGCAGAAACTGTATATTCACTAAGAATAGAGTTGACGATGTATTCAGAGGAAAGGTAAGAAACAGTTTTCTCATGTGTCACGTAAAGCCACCCTTTTAGGCTTTCCTTTCATGCAATTGCAACACCATTCTCTAAGTGACCTGAAAGAAAGTTCTATTCTCTAAATACCCCAACAAGGACCTCAGATGTGCTCCTAAATAAGTCCTGTTGTTTTCTATCCTTTTGGTTGATATCTACTGTGGAGACACAGACTACCTAACAAACTAGGTGAACAGTGCCTGGCTTATGTTGCTAGCTGCCTCCTTCCACAGTGCCATCTCTGACACTCTGTAGCCTGCAAGCATAGAACTGCACCTGGCTCCTCTGGAGCCCTTAGGCACTTAAACCAATCTGCAGTCCACCAGAAGCAAAGGGTTCTCTTTGCTTCCCGTTGGATCACAATTTGTCTCAATACTTTTTGTTGTTGTTATTACAGGGACTAACAAATGTTATAGTTTAAGCAGGGTTTTCAGGTTTTCTTCTAAGTCTTATCTCCAAACCCAGAACTTAACTATGCAGTAGTGAAACCAAGTGAACCACACCACATTATATTCAGATATGCTGTCCTTCAGACATCAGAAAACCTGGTCTTCCTGGCTTCCCTTCCTGCTACATTGAGTTTGCTTGCTGGAGACTACTTATTTCAAGCAAATAAACTCAGAAGTATCTGGATTTAAAAGTGGACGAAAATATAGATTCTAGCTGAGACCTACACAATTATCCAGTTTCTTAAGGTATGCCAATATTTAAATTTATTTATTTTAAAATACATGTTTATTGAAAGGAGCGACCCCGAGAAACTTAGAATAAACTTAGTTCACATTTTGTCTCAGCATAGCCACTTTTGCTTAGACTGACAAGCTTTGATTCTAGCACAGTTTAGATAGACATGGATAGACAAGTTTCCAATAGACAGGTTTTAGGAAGCTTTCATACATTTTACTGCAGGCCAAGCTGACAGCCCACCCCACCCCCTCAGCAAATCTCCATCAGATCCAAGACAAGGACCGCCCAACCTTTCAATTCATTGTTTAGCATAATAATCTCTAAGAAACTTTCAGGTTCCCTGTCAAAGGTGAAAGGTCAAAGATCACTCCTTAGCTGGCTGAAGCCATAGAAATGATAATGAGACCACCTTTTTGCTATGAAGCTTGTGGATTGGAAACATTGGACAGGTCTCTGGGAGGAAGACCCCTCCCTTTGTCTCCTACCATCCAGCCCACCACCATGGCAGCAATCATGTGACTAACCCACCCATCTGCCCGCTGTCCATCACCTGCTGTCAGTACCTGTGCTTACCTGCCCCGTCGTGATGATGTAAGCAGACCACCACCCAATCACCTTAATAACCTTCCCCCATCAAAGGGAAGGATTAAAAGGACTCAACCACTAGCATCCAACAGCCATTGCCTTGCTAAGCTATGGTGTGGCCATGTGCTCTTTGAGCTATGGCCAGGCCATGTTTCCTGACTTTGACCCACTCCCCTACCTTGAGGAGGTCAATCTCCTTTTTTTCCTCTCTCTTTCTAATTTAGTTTTTAAATAAAACATATGTTCTAATCTAACTTCTGTGCAATTCTATGCATCTTTCTCGTAGGACCAGATCACATACCAGACACCCACACTCCTAGGCCTGACCTAACATTCTGGAGGTCCCACATTTATCACAACTATTTAAGAAAATACCAGCCGGGCTCGGTGGCTCAGCCTGTAATCCCTCGCCTTGGGAGGCTGAGGTGAGTGAATTGCCTGAGCCCGCAGGTTCAAGACCCGCCTGGGCAACTTGGTGAGACCTCATCTCTACAATAAATCAAAAAGTTAGCCAGGCGTGGTAGCGCGCGCCTGTAGTTTCAGCTACTTGGAAGGCTGAGGCAGAAGGATCGCCGGAGCCCAGCAGGTCGAGGCTGCGGTGGCCGGGAGCGGCCACTGCACTCCAGTCTGGGTGACAGAGTGAGACTCCAGCTCAAAAAATAAA
>CAUYQG010062735.1:0-34054 GCA_963574415.1 Tarsius wallacei | reverse complement strand
TCGCCCAGACTGGAGTGCAGTGGCCGCTCCCAGCCACCGCAGCCTCGACCTGCTGGGCTCCGGCGATCCTTCCGCCTCAGCCTTCCAAGTAGCTGGAACTACAGGCGTGCGCTACCACGCCCGGCTAGTTTTTGATTTATTGTAGAGGTGAGGTCTTGCCAAGTTGCCCAGGCGTGTCTCCATCCCGCGAGCTCAGGCAATCCACTCACCTCAGCCTCCCAAGGCGCGGGATTACAGGCTGAGCCACCAAGCCCAGCTATATTTTCTTATTCTTAATTAATCTAAAGGTTAGGTGTTTGTTCAAAGTAGCAACAGTAACAATTCATTGGGTAAATATAACTGATAAGTGAAACTATAGACAATATTGGCAGGGATGAAAGAAAACAATTGGGGATATCCTATTATTTGAAGGTGAATTTTGATTAGTTAAAATGTGCATTATAAGTTCTAGGTATGAGTTCTATGTTTTTTTTGTTTGTTTGTTTGTTTGTTTTGAGTTGGAGTCTCACTCTGTTGCTCAGACTGGAGTGCAGTGGCCGCTCCTGGCCACTGCAGCCTCGACCCACTGGGCTCCGGCGATCCTTCCACCTCAGCCTTCCGAGTAGCCGGAATTACAGGCATGCACTACCATGCCCAGATGATTTTTGATTTATTGTAGAGATCAGGTCTTGCCAAGTTGCCCGGGCAGGTCTGGAACCCGCAGGCTCAGGCAATTCACTCACTTCAGCCTCCCAAGGCGCGGGATTACAGGTTGAGCCACTGAGCCTGGCGAGTTCTATTTTTTAAAAGTGTAAGTGAGAACATAAAAAATGGAAATTTTTTTTTCTTAATGTGGGTACAATTTAAGGTTAGGTATACAAATGTTCATTATGCAGGTATCCTTGTTGATGAGGTATGTCCCCCCGCCCCGCCAAGGAGAGTCTCACTATTGTCAATCCTGCCTCCCTCTCCCCTCCCCAGCAGTTTCCCACTACTGCCAAACCTTTTCTTATAGTGTTACGATAATTGTTCAAGGTCTGCTTATGAGTGAGAACATTGATACTCAGTTCTTTGGTTCTGTGATAGATCACTCAGTATTATAGACGTTAAGGCCACCCAAGTTGCTGTGGAGTTCATAATTTTGTCCTTTATGGCTGCATAATATTCCATCTTGTATATGTACCACATTTTTTTATCCAGTCCTCTTTGGATGGCCAGTGTGGTTTGTTCTATGTTTTTGCTATTGTGAACAATACTGCAATAAATATACGTGTGCAGGTATCTTTTTCACAGAGTGATTTGAGTTCTTCCGGGTATATTCCACTTAGGGAGATTGTGGGGTTTTATGGAAGGTTGATTTTTAGATATTTTAGAAATAGCCAAATTGTTTTCCACAGAGGCTGTACTAGTTTACACTCCCACCAACAGTGTAGAAGTGTTCCCTTTCCCCACATCCTCTCCAGCATTAGTTTTTTTTTTTGAGTTATTGACGACAGCCATCCTGACTGGAGTTAGGTGGTATCTCAGTGTGGTTTTAATTTGCATCTCCTTGATGACTAGCAAGACTGAGCATTTTTTAAAAATGGACTCTTATAAAATGTTCAATTAAAAAAGATAGGGCAGAAAAAGCAGGCAAAAGGAAATTAAAAAATTGAAGAGGAAACAATTACAAACATGATACATATTAATTCAACAATATCAACAGTTACTTTAGATGTGAATTATCCAAATATACCAATTAAAAGACATAGATTTGTCAAAATGGTTTAAAAGTGTACAAAAAAATCAAGACCTATATATGTTGGCTACAAGAAACCCCATTAAAAGCAAAACAAAACAGTGTGATAGGTTCAAAGTAAAGGGATGATTTGCATTTCTCTGATGATTAGTGAGGCTGAGCATTTTCTCATGTGTCTGTTGGTGGCTGCTTGTATATCTTCTTTTGAGATGTGTCTATTCGTGTCTTTTGTCCATTTTTTAATGTGACTGATTTTTTTTTTCCCCCTTTTGGCATGTTTGAGTTCCTTGTGGATCCTGGATGTTAGGCCTTTGTCAAGATACAGTTGGCAAATTTTTTTTCTCATTCTGTTTGTTGTCTCTCTGCTCTCTTGATGGTTTCTTGCAGAAGCTTTTCAGTTTAATGATGTCCCACTTGCCTATCTTATCTCTTACAGCATGGGTATCTGGGGTTTAGTTCAGAAATTGGTTGCCTATTACAATTACCATAAGGGTGTCTCCAGCGTTTTCTAAGATTCTTATAGTTTGAGGTTTTACATTTAGGTCTTTGATCCACTTAGAGTTGATTTTTTATGTATGGTGAAAGGTCGGGGTTCTGTTTCATTCTTCTGCATGTGGTCAGCCAGTTTTCCCAGCACCATTTACTTAATATGTTCTCCTCTCCTCTGTGGTTGTTGGTGGAGGCTTTGTTTAATGTGAGTTGGTTGAGAAATTGAGGTTTTGCTACCGGAATCTGTATTCTGTTCCATTGGTCTATATGCCTGTCCTTGTACCAATACCAAGCTGTTTTGATTATTGTAGCCTTATAATAAAGTTTGTATGAAATAAACTATAATAAAGTCTGGGAGTGTGATACTTCCCACTTTGTTTCCTTTGCTGGGGAATGTTTTGGCTATTCATGGTTGTTTTTCCTTCCATATGAATTTCTGTATTGTTTCCAGGTCTGAGAAGAATGAGCATGGTAATTTAATGGGTATTGCATTGTCAAAACCACCTTGAGAAACCACCTAATTCCAGTAAGAATTAATTAAAAAAAAATAGATGCTGGAGAGGATGTGGAGAAAAGGGAACACTTCTACACTGTTGGTAGGAGTGCAAACTAACTCAACTTCTATGGAAAACAATGTGGTAATTTCTAAAAGAATTAGAAATTGATCTTCCATATGATTGAGCAATCCCCCTTCTGGGAATATACCTGGAGGAACTCAAATCATTCCACAAAAAAGATACCTGCACACACATGTTCATTGCAGCACTTTCACAATAGCAAAATCATGGAACCAACCATGCTGCCCATTGAAGGTAGACTGATAAAAAAGTGGCACATATACGCGATGGAATATTACATAAAAGGACAAAATTATGGGCTTTGCAGCAACTTGGATGGATTTGGAGTCTATCATACTCAGTGGTCTATCACAGAAACAAAGAAGTGAGAACCACATGTTCTCACTCTTAAGTGGGCCCTGAACACCTATCATAATATGACATAAAAGGGATTGGTAGTAGTGGGATGCTGCGGGGGATAGGTTACATCACATCACTAAAGGTGCATGATCCTAATCCAGGTGAAGTGAGGTCCAATGGGAGGCCCCAAATTTGTAACCCATAACCTTAAAATAAAATAAAATAAAAATTTAAAAAGGGGTGGAGAAAAATATGCCATTCTAACACTAATAGAAAGAAGGCTGCAGTAACTAATGATTTCTAACAAAACAAATTTCAGAAATAGGGAACTCATCAAGGCTAAAGAGGCACACAATCATAAAAAGTCAGTTTTACAGGGAGACATAATGATACTTAATATGTACACCTAGAGTCAAAATACATGAGGACAAAATTAACAGGCTGAAATTAAAAATAGACAAATCCATTACTTGGATACTGTTGGAGACTCCAAGATTCCCTGTTAGTAATTTATTGAGTAGGCAGGGACAAAATAATCAGTGAGAGTGCAGATGACCTGAACAGAACATCAATAAACTTGATTTAATTGTTAATTATACAATACTCTAACAAAACATAAAAGAAATAACATTTTCTTCAAGCTCAAATGGAGAATACTAAGATAAACCACTCTGGTTCATAAGATTCACCTGTACACATTTAAAATAATAGTAATCACATAAGGCTTTTTCTCAGACTGCAATGAAACTACATTAGAAATAAATAATAGAAAGGATATTTGGAAATCAAGTGAAAAATCTTAAGAGAAATTTAATAATTTTGAAATAAAAAAATTAAAATATAACTTAATAAAATCAATGAGCTGCAACGAAAGCAGTGTTCAGAGGAAGAGTTATAATTTTAATATATACATTAGAAAAGAAGAAAGATCCAAAATCAATAATATAAGCTTCCACCTTCCGAAATTAGGGAAAGAAAAACAATTCAAGCCTAAAATAAACAGAAGAAAATAAATAATAAGTAAAATTAAATCAATAAACTTGAAGACAACAGAGAACATCAATAAAATTGAATGATGGATTTTTGAAAAATATAAATTAAATTGTAAATCTCTATCTAGTTGTACCCAGAAAAAGACAAAAAACACATGTTACCAATATCAGAAATTAAAGAGGAGTTATTGTTACTGATTCTGTGGGCATTCAAACGTTAAGAAAGGAATACTATGGCCATTGATTTGATAACTTAGATAAAATGGACCAACTCTTTGAAAAACACAAAGTACAAAAATTTACACAATTCTTTGTAGGTAACTTGAATAGTCCCGAATCTATTAAAAATTGAATCCATAATTTGAAACTTTCAAATAAACAAAGCACCAGGTCCAAAGCATTTCGTCTAGTTTTCACAAGCATCTAAGAAAGTATCTTTATCATCTTTTCCAGAAAATACAAACAATGGTAGTTCTTCATAACACATTCTATGTGGTCAGTGTTCTCTCAAAACCAAAATCAGATAAATACAAGAAAAGAGAGCTACTGTCCAATATCTCTTATGAACATATGTAACAATGTATGAAAGAATTATATAAAACCAATGTAGATTTATCAGGCAGGCCAGTTTGGTTAAGCATTCAAAAATCAATCAATGTAATCCACTATATCAACATCTGTAAAACTTGCAGCTAGTATCGTACTTGATGCGACACTGGATGATTTTTCCATAAGAATGAAAAAATGACAAATAGGTTCTTTTCATGATAACTATTTAATATTGTATTGCAAGAGCTAGCTAGTGAAATAAGATTTTAAAAAAGAAAGAAAATGCATACAAGGTAGAAAATAAACAAAGTGTTTTTGTTTAGGAGCTTATATAAATATCTTTGTAGAAAATTCAAAAAACTCTACAAGAAAATCCTTGGAAGTGATAATTGAGTGTAACAGTACTGCAGAATATAAGACCAATATAATAAAGTCAATTGCTTTCCTTTATGCAAGCAATGAACTACTGGGATTTGTACTTTTAAAAAATAGACCCTTTATAACAGCTCAAGAAATGAAAATACTTAGGTATAAATATAACAAAATATGTACTGGTCAATTTGTAAAAATCTACAAAACAATGATGAACTAAATCAAAGATGGTCTAAATAAATGAAGAAATAGTCCATATTTATGGGTTGGAAGAATCAATATTCTTAATACATAGGTTTTTCTCAACTTGATCTATAAATTCAACATAATCTCAAACAAATCCTAAAAGGTATTTTATAGATACTGATAGACTGATTCTAAAGTTGATATAGAAAGGGAAAAGACCTAGCATAACCAAAACAATACAGAAACAGGACAAAAAAAGAAATAGAGTACTCCTGTTACCCCATTTTTAACACTTATAAAATGAAACTAATTAAGACAGTGAGATATTGGCAAATAATACATACACTGATCAAAGGCACAAAACAAGGTTTCATACAAAAACCCACAAAATATAGTCAATAGATTTTTAACAATGCAAAAAGCCAATTACATAGAGAAATTGTACCTGAGTACACTGGATTCACTAAAAATGAATCATATATCTCAATGTAAAATGCAAACTATAAAACTTCCACTAGAAAACGTAGTAAGAAATCTAGGTGACAATGAGTGTTTAGAGAGAACACCAAAAGCATGACACATGAAAACAAAAAGTTATTTGACCTTCATTAAAAGTAAATCTACTCTGTGAAAGACACTGTTAAAATAATATAAATTGAGCTACCCAATGGGATAAAATATTTGCAAAACATAAATCTAAGAAGAATTGTATTCGAGGTATAAAAAAAGAACATGTTAAACTGAACAAAAGGTAAACACGTCCCGTCCCCCCCCCAACAACACCCATAAACAAAGGCAAGGATTCTGCTCAAACTCCTTAGGAAAGAATATATACTAATGGCAAATAAGCAAATGAAATGTTCGAACCATCATTTATCATTAGAAAATTGCAAGTCAGAACAACAATGAGATACTACTACATACTTATTAAAACAGCTAATATACAAAGCCTGACATTACCAAATGCTACTTTGCGGAGCAGCAAGAACTCATTCATTGCTGGTAGGAAATTTGGCAGTTCATTGCAAAGTTAAACATAATATTACCATAGAATCTGGCAAATATGCTCCTACTTACGCAACTCATTTGAAAACTTATGTCACACGAAAAAAATTCATGAAAATTTTTAATCACAGTTTTATTTATAATTGCCCTAAGTGTAAGCAATTTCTTAAAATGTTCTCAAGATGTTCTTCAATAGGTGAATGAATAAACAAATGGTGGTATATCCAGACAATAGAATATATGAAATATTACCCAGTGACAGAATGTAAAAAGTGATGACTGAATTAATGCAAAGAAATAAATTGATTCATGATGTACGAAGCCACACAAAGACATAAATGAATTTTAAATACATATTGCTGAATTGACAATCAGTCTGAAAAATATATATTTAGTAAGATTCTTTTTACATGATATTCTGAAAGGGGCAAAACAATATAACCAGTAAACAAATCAGTGGTTGATGGGGGTTTGTGTAGGAGGAAGCCCAATTAACTATTCAGTTAGTACAGAGAATATTTTTGGGTACAGAAACTCTCCTATTTGTTATTTATTTTTTATTCAATATTTTTTATTATGATATTGTGGGGTACACAGTTAAGTCAAATATGCCTCATTCAGGCACCCTTGTTGATAAGAAGTGTCTCCCCAACCCAGACAGATATTTACCACCATTAATCCCATCACCCTACCTCTCCCCCCCACTAGTTTGCCACCACTGTCAGTCATTTTCTTGTGGTAATACGTTGTATGGTCAAGGTCTACTATATGAGTAAGAACATGTGATACTCAGTTTTTTGTTTCTGTGAGAGGTCACTCAGTATTTACTTGGCCTGACTGACTTCGCACAGAAGACTATGTTGGAAAACATGTTTACATACAATGTTGTTTACTTTCTCAAACAGCTTTGTTTATTCTTATTAAAATAATTAAAATGTGTTCTGTCATAATTTTTCTTAAAACAAACAAAAAAGCAAATCCCAGCTTGCCATTTTACATCTGTGCAATTTAGCATTCATGTATTAGAAGGGAAGAGTTTGTCTTTCCTAATCACTGTCAGCCCTTGGAATCATCTAGAAACCCAGTCAATATCCGTACCGGCCTGCCTGATTAAAAAAATTCCTCTTTACAGTTGGCTGAGTCCTAAACAGGTCTGCACACTCCACCTGGGCACCGTGTCCCCCAAGTCCTTTTCACCTAGATTGCTCCCTCATAAAACTGAGAAAAAAGCAAACCCAGTGGCTCCCTGCCACCCTCACATTCCAGAACTGCCCGTCTACCTTGCAGTGCCACTCACTCGCTCCTCTATCAAAGGAGGCCAGCTCCAACATATGCATGCCAAGCAACTCCACACCTGATAACAAACACAGTGTGGTCCACATCACAAAGCATGCCAGGAGGTCCACAGTGGTGGCTACCACCCCAGCAGAGCTCAGATGGACTAGCGGGGGAAAGATGAGTTTGAGTCCACTTCTCCCAGTTGCCTTCCCTGCAGTACTTTCATCCATGAAGGTCTCCTGCCTGACTCTGCTGTGGTATGACATCAGGGCTGCTTCCTAATTCCAGTCCAGCCATACTTATCAGCTGCCATTCTTTTTCAAAAAACTTCTCATCAACCAGGGCTATGCGTTGACCCTAAAATACAATGCATTCAAGCAAAGTCAGGTTGAATGCTGACAACACTAATTTTAGTTATCTTTCAGAGAAATCAGTGCTTTCATCCCAGTGATATTTCATAAGGTTTAGGGAGGTAGGGATATATCAGAGGAGCTGGTAAGGTTTTATATCCAATATGTTTCTATCAACTGTGACAGTTTTTACACCGTTCTTTCTGATAAGCACATCTCCGGCCCATGGGTGTCCCTTCAATCTGGTCCCATTGGCATGACCCTGTGGCCCAACAGCATCCAAGTTTCCTAGTACTCCAAAACATAGTCAGCTTGTCCTGTACACGCCTTCTCCCAGACCTCTACAGTGACTACTCCCAAGAGTCCTGCTGTGCCTTAGTGAAGGCAATTATAAGGAACCACAATTTGGTGTTGGGTGCGCAGGGCTCAGAGGGTTTTGTAGCTTCATGGCTTTTTCAGGAGCAGAGCTGGGATATATATACTTGACCTTGAACAACACAGAGTTTGGACTGCCTGGGTCCACTTGTATGTGGACTTTTTCCAACCAAGAGCAGATGGAAAATACAGTAACTGCATGATGCAAAGTCCACATATATGGAGGCCGACTTTCTGTACATGTGGGTTCCACAGGGCCGATGAAGGAACTTGAGTGTGTGAAGATTTGGGGATACTCACGGTCCTGGCACCAACCCGCATCTACTCAGAGGGACAACTGGATAGTCTCTGAAGAAGAAAGATGACATAACCTTCATCAAGGCATTCCTAACTCAGGGATCTGCATTACGTCTGCATTCGTTTCTTGAGGTTGCTGTAATGAGTCACTGCAAACGTGCTGACGTGAACAACAGAAGCTTATTCTCCCAGTGCTGGGACCAGAAATCCAGAACAGAGCAGTGGCAGGGCCACGCTCCCTCCAAGAGCTCCAGGAGAAGATGCCCTGCCTCCCTGTGGGCCGCACCACTGCAGTCTCTGCCTCCACCATCACAGCACCGTCTCTCTCTTCTCTTCTGTGTCTGGTGTAAGAACACTTGTCACTGAGCTTAGGGGCCCCTCCAGGTGACCCAGTATGATCTCATCGCAAGACCCTAATTATGTCCACAAAGACCCCTTTGCCACATAAAAACACATTTGCAGGTGCTAGGTACTGGGGCATGGGCTAACCCTTTAGGGAGGCCACCATCCAAGCCCACTACCACATCCATAACTTATCCCTGTTTCCTCTTCTCCAATACTGAAAACCAAGGTTCTGCACAAACAGGTACAGTCACATACTTACACTACCCAGCAACATGCAGAAATAGCTTCAAACAACATCAACACTGCCTCTACCCTGAAGATCACAGGGTAAACGTAAGGCTTCACTGCAGCGCTACCTGTCCACTAACGGCAGACAATTGAAACATTATGCTGCTGAGTCACCTGCAGTAACAGCGTCCTCTGTCTGCATGGCTGTCACCAACTTGGGACACATTAAGTCCATTCATTGCCTTTCATTTTCATGGATTTTTCATTTTTCATTTGGAGTAGGCAAAGCATTTATTATAAAAAGACTCCAAAGACAAGCTACATACTCAGAAGCCTCATCTGTCTGTCCACCCGATGCCTTATTGCCCCTTCAGAATCCATTGCTGGTATACTGTTTTGTCTACTCAGTGTCATCTTCAAGATACAAGCCAGTATACAGACAACCAGTCACATTTCCATCTGATTCCTCCTACACAGTAGTACCATGTTATATATACTGTTGTACACTTTGATTTTTTTCACTTAGCTTTATTTCCTACAAGTCACTCCTTATCAGTTGATAAAAAATTTAGAAAGCACTGTCCCTTGGTTTTCTAGAATCCACTATTGATACTGAGAAGTCCAATGTAACTTTTATTCCTGACCTTTTAATTAGAATTTTAAAATATTAAAAGTTTAGAAACTTTTAATATTTTCTTCATTATCTGTGGTTCTGAAATGTCATCATGTTGTAAGGGGTCATGCATCTTCTTTTCTTCACCTACTGTTCTGGGCACTTCGTGGATCCTCAATTCTGAGAGTTATATTTGTATTATTTCTTTGACTATTTTCGTCCCTGTTTTCTCTGCAGTCCCTGATGCCGGAACTTGAGAGTTCATTGTCTCTAGGATTTGGTCAGTTAACATATTTCTGAGACTCACAATCCACAATCTGGGTCACCTCTCCTCCACTGTCACT
Organism: Tarsius wallacei; assembly: GCA_963574415.1. NCBI lineage: Eukaryota > Metazoa > Chordata > Mammalia > Primates > Tarsiidae > Tarsius > Tarsius wallacei. Next base: position 23,997 of record CAUYQG010062735.1, on the reverse strand, counting down.
TCCTCACCTACTCATTTGGAGCTCATGCTTGTTCTTCCTTTACCTTTACTTTAGTGAGATAAGGGGGAAAAATACATGTATTCAATCTGCCATAGTTAATAAAGTCCCTAAGGGCATCCTTTTTTAGAAAGTAAAGGTCTGTAGCCTTCACATGTATAACAATTAGATCAAGTCTGTTAGTGTACACATGTCCTATATGCCTGCTCCCACCATGATCCTATATTTATCTATTTCTTTTAACTTAAAAAATTCTGGCTTACAGATGTTCAAGCTATGTTACTGGGTACAGAGCAAGGACTGTGATAACACTGATGGATCCATCCTCTTATACTATAAAATGTACTTATCTTTTCCTACTAACGCGACTGCACTAAAGTCTACTTTGCCTGATTAGTACAACCATAACTGCTTTCTTTAGCTCAGCATTTCAGTGGTGTAACCTTTCTCATGATTTTCTCTCAGCCTTTCTGAGTACTTGCATTTAAGGTGCATCTCTTGTAAGAAGCAAATAGTAGGGGGATTAGTATTATTTGTCCACGCTGATGGTTTTTGCAATTTACTTGGAATATTCAGCCCATTTCTATTTAATGTAATCACAAACTTGGATGTTTGCCTGTTTTATAACTTTCTCCTTCTTGACTTCTTTTCTTTCTCCATTTGTTTCACATTCTTCTCTTTTAGTGGCTACCCTAGATGTTTCTTTGCCCATCCCTAACACAATCTCTCACACACTGCTAAACAGCAGTTACTGGTATAAACAAGATGACCTCCAGCTCGTCCCTGCTCCCAGGGTAAGCTCTGCAGAGCTTTCATCAGAAAGGCTAACAGATCCTTAACTCCAGGTGCCTAGATACTCTCAGAACTGCTCTGCCTAACCAGCTTCAGAATTGGCAAACGTCTGGAAGGAGAAGAAACCAACCAGGTGTGCTGAAAACACCAGTGTGTTCCCACCTCCTCAAGGGCTTTCAGCTCTCACCTGTTGTTCTCAAGGCCCCTCCCCTAGAGAACTTCATCTCAACTACACAGAACTGGAAGAAGTTCCCCTCTGCTTTTCTGGGATGTGGGCTAATCTCTTCCACCCAGGTGAACTGCAGAATTCAGCAAACACACTGGGGTCCTCTGTGTGTAATGCCCCTCCCATTTCCAAGCGGCCACCCAGGGGCTGCCAGAGGCCTCCTCTGGTCTGTGTCCAAGTCACCACAGCCGCAGACCCCACAGCTCCCTCGTGAAAGGTCTTCCTCAGGCACAGAATTCTACTTCCTTTAGTCATCTTTGCCTCCAACATTCTGTCTCTAAATGTATAAATTTTGTAAAATAAGCGTCTTGCACTGCCAAGAACTACTGCACAATCCCCCCCACCCCGCAATTTCCTCGTTCCATTTCAATGGTAATTTTTCCCCAACTATAAAGCTATGAGTTCAAATTATTTAATGTGGATGACTTTATATTTTCAGAGTAAGAGACAAGGCCACTTACCACTTGAGGACAGGACTGGAAGTTAAGATTCAAGACGAATGGAAGAGACTTAAAAGCCTAGCTCTGAGGAACACAACAGAAAATCAACTAGCATGGAACGACGGGTGGATCAGGTCTGGTCATTCTCTGATGAGCTGTCCCGTCACGGCTCCTCTAAACCTGCCCGGAGCTGAGGATGCAAAGAACCTGAGTGTAGCTGTGGCCACCCAGTTGACGAGGCCAGGCCCCGTGGGCAACTTCCTTCCTGGTCTTGCCATTACAAAAATTCTATATGTAGAGACAGAGAATGCTGGAAGTAAAGATGACTAAAGGAAGTAGAATTCTGTGCCTGAGGAAGACCTTTCACGAGGGAGCTGTGGGGTCTGCAGCTGCGGTGGCTTTGGACACAGACCAGAGGAGGCCTCTGGCGGCCCCTGGGTGGCAGCTTGGAAATGGGAGGGGCATCACACACACACTCCATGAGGAATCCACTGCTGGCGAGGGGTGGAAAGGCTCCACAGACCAGCCTCCGTGCCAAAACCAAGCCAGCCAGATGAGCTGTCACATCGTGGTTCCTCTAAACCTGCCCACAGCTGAGGGTGCAAAGAACCTGAGTGGAACTGAGTCCACACATTGCCAAGCCTTGACGACACCAGGACCCACAGGTGCCCTCCCTCCCAGTCTTGCCATAAACAAGTAGGAAGAGACCAGCCGACACACTCATGAGTTATAACAGCAACATGCACACTATCTTATTAGAACTCCAAGGACCTCACAGAGCAAACCGCAGCCACCCAGCCAGCCAACACTCACCCACAGACTCTCATCAAGTGGCCAAGATCGCCAAAGAAGCCAAAGGTCTCCCTGAAATGCAGGCAATCCACTCCCTGCCGTGGCGAGGACAGGCCAAGAGTGAGAGAAAGCCACCCAAGAGACTCCAGGCATTTAGCTGCCAAGGGCTGAGGTGGCACGGGAGAGACAGGAGAACTCCCACCCACACCTACTAGCAGATGAACTGCCAGGGCAGGGATGGGGCAGGACTCCTGAGAGAAGCCTCTGGAAAGCACTACTGGCAGAAAGCGCTCCATCTCACCAGGAACGACAGGCTGGGCTGGGGCAGAACTACAGGGCAAAAACTTCCAGGATGACCAAGAGCTGACACCCCAGGGTTCAGAAAGCCAGTGGCTCAGCCACAGAGCAGAACAGACAGCCACCTCCTAGTGAGACGGCAACCTGCCAAGAAGGAGAGGCTCACTGGACATACTCAACCGAATCAAGCTGAAGTTGTGAGAAGCCCAGGACCAGCTCAGCTGCACATCTCACAGACCTAGCCCCACAATCCATCAGACTGACATGAGAAATGGGGTGCTGTTGCGAAAGGTAAATGATATTTACTTCAATCTCTTATTGTTTTTATACAAACATTCAAAGTTCAATCAAAAATTACAAGATACAGACAGCAGCAAACACAGTCAGAAGATGAAATTACTAATATAATCACATCAGAGAGAGCCCAGAATTTGAAATTATCAGACACAGACTTTAAAATAGCTATGATAAAAAAATTAAAGAATCTGATGGGAGAGACAGGCAACACACATAGCAAAATAGAGAATTTCATCACAGACATCAAAGCTACAAAGAGGATCAAAGGGAAATGTTAGAAACGAAAAATACAGTATTAGAAACTTGAGATTTCATTAGATGGGCTTAATAACCATGGAGCAACGAACTTGAAGACAGACCAAATTAAAGCATATAGATTGAAACAAAAAAAGAAAAAAGTGTGAAAAAAATCTCAGAACATCCAAGACGCCAGTCAACTGGGCTTAACTGCACAGCCAGAGGCCACAGAGAATGGGCAGAGACAAGGTATGAGAAACAGAGGCCAGCAGGTGTTCCAGTGAGAACTGAGAGCAGCCCTAGATGCAACGGACCTAGCCACAGTCAACCTGCTGAGTAACAAAGATAAAGATGAAAGGCCAGTGTCAGTCAGGTCAGTTAAGAATTCCCAGCAGCCCAGACACGGGAATTGCTCAGGAGCTTTCTCAAGGGCCTCCACCCAGGAAGGCAGGGAAGGGGTGAGCGCCACCACCCCACCCCCACCCCCTGGATCTCACAGGAGGTAAATGCCTTCAGCCATGGGGAGACACAGGAAAGCCTGCTGCACCTCCCCCTGCCTCAAGGTGGGAGGGGAGCAAAAGCCACCTGCTGCTGGGCAGGGGGGGGCAGCAAGCACCTGCCCACCTCCCACACACACACAAGTCAGCCACAAGGCAGCAGGACGGCTACCCCCATCCCAGACTGCGGTCCATGGATGCTGAGGAATGCGAAGCCAAAGGCCTCTGACACCAGAAGGGACAAGAAACCAGCCTGGGCCCGAAGTCCCGCACTGACACAGAGCAAAGGTTCGTTACTACTAGATGCAAAAACCCCTAACAAGACGTTAGCAAATCGCATCCAGAAACATAAGGTCATCATCACCAAGGAGAGTATCCCAGGAGCAAAACTGGTTCAGCAGTCAAAAAATCAGTTCTAGCTTAGAGAAGAAAATCCCTATGGTTCTCTCAAATGAGCAAGGAAAAAAAGCATCTGAAAATGTTACTTCAACACCCATCCACAATTTAAAACTCTAGGCAACACCAAAAGAAACAAAGTTCTTTTATCTGAAAAGGGCATCCATGGAAACCTAGAGCAGCATCCATTAACCGGGAACCATCATCTCTCCCCCTTGCAACAGAATCAGACAAGGATGTCCACTATCACCATTATATTCAACAGTACATTGGCTGTTGGCCAGCAAAATTAGGCTAAAAAGATAAGACAGGCATGAAGACTGGGAAAAAAGAAGGTAAAACTGACTTTATTCTCTGGCGATGACTGCAAAGAAAGGCACACAGAATCTACAAAAACACTGGAACTAGCAAGTGAATTTAAGCAAGGTTTCAAGACACAAGGTCAAGAGGCAAGGCTAACATACAAAAATGAAGTATTTCCACATACAAGCAGAAAAAAATTGGAAAATGAAATTTCAAGAACTATGCTTGCAACAACAAATGCTATAGATGTAAAGATACTTAAGACCTCTACGTTAAGAACTACAAAATATGGCTAAGAAAAATAAATAAAAACCTGAATAAATGAGGAAAGACCATGTTCACAGACTGAAAGACTCAAATATTCCTTAAATGCCCACTGTTTCCAATTTGATATTTGGATTCAATGGAATCCCTGTTAAAATTCCCGCAGGATTTTTTTAATAAAGAAACTGTTGTGATATTAAAATTCACACAGAAAACAAAAACAAACTACACTAGCCAAACCAAACTTGAAAAAAGGAAACTGGAGGACTTACCACTATATTTCAAGACTTACAAAAAAACTTAGTATTCAAACGCATATAGAGTGAGCCTAAGGAAAAAAGTTCAGTAGAAGAGAAGGAAGATTCCAGAAAAGAGCCCCACACATAGACAGCCATTTTCAACAGCATGGAAAATAATAAGCCTCAACCACAATCTCATGCCATCCTTAATCAGAAAGCAGAATTAAATCTTAGAGGAAAACAGTACTTCCACAGCCATCAGACATAAAAAGCATTAGTTATGAAAAAAACTGCAGGTTGAGCATCCCAAATCTGATCATCCAAAATCCTCAACTTTTTAAGTACCAACATGACACTCAGCAAAATGATCATTACAAATATACCAAAACACTTCTGGTCCCAAGCATTTTTCATAAGGGATACTCAAAATCTGTATAAAGAAACCACAAAATGTAAAACATCTACTTGCTTATCAAAAGACACTGAAAAGTGAGTAGGCCAGTCACAGATGGGGGGGGGTTACAGTGTCACGTATTCAGCAAAGGACTACTATCTAGACTGTATAAAGCACTCCTACACATCAAAGAAAAAAATGAACTCAAAATTTTTTTAGATAGGAAAAGTACAAAATATGGTCATTCCATAAAAGAAGATACAGGAGTATACGGAGAGGTGTTCAATATCAGGAATCATCAGGAAAATGCAAATTAAAACAACAATGTAATACCATTTCACACTATCTAGAATGGGATAGAATGTTTCTGACACTACCAAATGTTGGTGAGGATGTGGATTGTATTAGTATACTACTGCTACTGTAACAAATTATCACAAAAGCTGTGCCTTGTAACACACAATTAGCAAAATCAGTTTCAACAGACTGAAGCCAAGGTGGTGACAGGACTGGTGCCTTCTGGAGGAGCTGGAGGCAGTCCTTCCGTTCCTTGCCTACGTCAACATCTAGGGCTGCCTGTCGCCCTTGGATCGGGCTCCATCCTCCATGCTCAGAACACATCACTTCAACCTCTGCTTCCACCTCCACACTGCCTCCTCTTCTGTACCCAAATCTCTCTCCACCCCTTCTAATAAGAGCACATGGCACTATACTTAAGACCCACCCAGATACTCCTGGACAATCTCCCCATCTCAAGATCCTGAAGATCCTGAACTTAATCATGTCTGTACAGTCCCTTTGGCCATGTAAAATAATATTCGCATAATAATAACCTAATAATAATAATAAGGCTCTGGAGATTAGGACCTGAATATTTTAGGGACCACCACGCAGCCCACCACATAGACAAACTGGAACACTTACACTGCTGATGGAACGTAAAACAGAGAGCACCTTTGGAAAGCGGTCAAGGTCTTCAAGAGTTAAACACAGAATTGCCCTACAGCATAACACTTTTACTCCTTGTGTATTCAAGAAAATTAAAACCCGTGTCCACAAAAAGAGACCTATACAAGAGTGTTCACAATAGCCACACTCAATAGCCAAAAATGAAAAAAGTCAATCAATAAGAAAACAGAAAAATTTGTGATGTGTTCATAACAAAGGAATACTACTCAGAAACAAACATGAATGAGCTACTTAGACATAGAATAGTCTCAAAAATATGCTGGGCAAAAGACAAGAAAATATATAGAGAGACTGATTCTACTGATGACTCCCCACAAAAGACAAAATAATCTAGTGACATCAATAACAGACGTCAAAGATGAAATCTTGGAGTCGAGGCAGGGAGGTGGGAATGCTTGGCGGACGAACAAGGCACCTTCCTGGGAAATCAAAGCTGTTTTCCATCCTGATTTTTTGTTGTTGTTGTTCCTGTGTATCCACTGACGAATTCCTGAGTGTTTCCTCTCTTGCTTTGAGAGGTCACAACTTTTACCACAATTCACAGAAATAAACACCTGGAGTTTGTGCATTTCACCAGATATAAATTACAATTCAAAAAAATTAAAAAGGTATCTAGACAAATACATTAAAGAAACTAAGTTAAACAGACATGAGCCTAGAGGGATCTGCCCACAGTACACAGGGGCCTCGGCAAGTGTCGGTGGGTGGGGGGCATGGGGGATCTCATTTTGAGGAAAAAAACAGAGCCCAAAAGACTCCCAATCCCAACCTTCTCTAAGAACCTGAAGGCATGGCTGCTGCACGCAGATGCCCTGAATGGAACCATCTGAACTATGGGACTCCACTTATACGTGAATTTTTTCCAATATGTCAGAAAATTTTTTGGAGATCTGCATCAATTTGAGAAACTCAGACAAACGTAGCCTAGAAATGCTAGGAAAAAAAGTATGCCATGAATGCATAAAGAATATGTAGATACCAGTCTATTTTATCATTTACTACCATAAAACATACAGAAACCTATTATAAGAAGTAAAAATTTATCAAGCCTTAAGGCACAGTATTTGATCATTAACTGCATCAAATTAGCTGCAGGCCACACTGCACTACTGTCATAACTTTGTAGCCATCTCCTGCTGCCATGGAGCTGGGCTCAAGTGCTGCGAGCACCCGCTCACAACATTGAGCAGCAACTCACAACACCAAGTGCCTGCTCACAGCGTCACAACGCCGAGCACCCGCTCATAACGCCACGTCCCGCTCATCAGTTCTACTTGAGGACCCATTTTTCCAGGAAACCATAGATCACAGGAAGAGGAGCTCTCTCACGGTTCCCATGTGTGCTATTCCCATGTTCAGTGCAATACCATAACACCTAACACCTATGCCTAACACCATAGGACCCCACGAAGTACACTAGTGATGTTGGACATGCTCCCAAAAGGCAAGGAAGAATCATGCCCTCACAGAAGGCACTGAACTGCTGGACATGCACCTGCACGGAGGTCTGCTGCTGCCATCATTGCAAGAGAAATGAATCCAGTGTAAGAAGCACTGTAGAAAAAGAAAAGTGAGCTTGTGAAGCCATCCCTGCAGCTACACCAGCAGGCATGAAAACCCCACACTTCTTGTGAAATGCCATTTTACCTCATATTGAAAATGCAGCTTTTGTGTGGTTGTAGGGTTGCTATAAGAGAGGCTACCTACAGGCCCTAACATGGCTCGAGAAAAAGCTGTCATCCTGGGACAACTTCAAGCAAAAGGAAGGTGAAGAATCTAAAGCTGGAAAATGCAATGCCAGCAAAGGATGGTTTGATAATTTTAGAGAGAAGTCTGGCTTAGCAATGTGAAGGCAGCAAGAGGAGCTGCTCTGTCAACCAAGAGGCAGCAGATGAGTTCCCAGATGCCATCGTGAAAATCGCTGAGGAGAAAGGAGATCTGCCTGAGCAGGTTTTTACTGCAGACCAAAGTGCCCTATTCCAGGAAAAAAAGGCCACAAAGGGCATTTATTAGTGAGGACGAGAAGGGAGCACCAGAATTTAAGACAGGAAGGGAGAGGTTAACTCTACCACTCGGAGCAAGCGCACTTGGGTTTATGATCAGGACTGCCCTTTTCTTATAAAGCTGCTAACCCGAGTCCAGAAGGGAAAAAACAAGTGCCAGCTGCCAGGCTTCTGGATGTACAAGAAGGTCTACACGACGAGAACCTTTTTCTGGACATTTCCATCAACACTTGTCTCTGAAGTCAGGAAGTACCTTGCCAGGAAGGGACTGACAATGCCCTGGGCAATGCCTGTGAGGTCAGGCCCAACAGCTGGATGCTGTTTTCTCCAGCACTCCATGAGTGCAACACCAAAGGCGCTGAAGTGGTTTACCTGCCCCCCATATCACGACGTCTCTCACTTGGCCTCTAGATCAGGGGGTCAGGACCTTTAGGCTCATGACAGGAAGCACTCTATGGGAAGGCCTGTCAGCGCTGCAGGAGAGAACCTGGAGAAAATATCCCAAAAGTCTGGATTATGCCACTGAAGACACCGCCACTGCCACAGCAAATGCCATCAAGCCCCAAACAATAAATTCCTACTGGAGAAAACAGTGTCCAGCGGTTGGGCCTGACTGCACAGGATTTACAACGGAGCCCCTCAAGGAAATCAAGACAGAGATGACAGGTATGGCAAGAAGGCAAGGGGAAGGGCAAGGGTTTCAGGTCATGGATGGAGGAGAAAGGAGGAGCTAGCAGATATCACCCAGAGGAAAGAGCAGAAGCCGGCCTGATAGAGAAGACTGCTTCCAAACCGGTGCCAACGGTGAGGGGGAGAGTGGAAGCAGGGCCAGGAAGCAAACCAACGTGAAGCAACCTGGCGGAAGGTCTGGTTACTCAGGGCCGCTTCCGGCCTCCTTTCCGCATGGGCCCTTCTATGTATGAGACAGGTGCTGAAACAAAGGCAAACTGCAGGCGGAAGACTGGTACCGTATAGGAACCCAGTTTAGAGAAATGAAAACACAAAAAGTCAGACAGAAATGGCATACCTCCGTCCAGTGACACGAATGTGGCTGTCTCCCCTTTCTCCTCCTCCACCTCTACCTCCCATGAGACAGCCAGATCAACCCCTCTTCCTCCTCCTACTCAGGGTGAAGATGACAAGGATGAAGAACTTTATGACGCTCCACTTCCACCTCAGGAAGAGTAAATATATTTTCTCTTCCTATGACTTTCCTAACAACATTTTCTTTTCTCTCGCTTACTCCATTTTAAGAATACAGTGTATTATTCATGTAACATGCAAAATATGTGTTACTTGACCATTTATGGTATTGGAAGGGCTTCTGGTTGACAGCAGGCTATTAGGAGTTATGTTCCTAGGAGCTGGTCTTCAAACTGAAGATACTTAGGCCTTGACATAATTTGCTAGAAAATAATGGGTACAACCTAATTAATAATCATTCACTCCCCTCAAGAGGAAAAAACAATCAACTCAGGAGACTGGCCCCGGGGTCTCCAAGAGGCAGCACAGCAAGCCGTATTTCACAAACACAGTCATATGAACCCGAATCCTCGGTAGGGACATGCTGAACACCCCATGACAATGATACCCTGGAAACATAGGGAGCCCAGCCATGGTTTAAGCAGCACACATCTGAAGGGGTCAGTAACTAGGATTCTATGATTCTTCAGCACTACAGTAGAAAGGGCGGAGAGTGGGATGGGCCACAAGGCAAGGGAAGACTACAAGGCAAGCAAGAGAGCGGTGCTGGGAGCCAGGCGGCAGCCCCGTCAAACCGTCCATAGGGGAGACCCTACAGTGACACAGGAGCAAGCAGTGCAGCAGACAGAGCTCCCATGGATAAAATAAAGCCAGCACGAGACCTCCATCAAACACACGCGCCAACCCACCAGCTGCAAGTCTGGGGCCACCTGCCCCCTAGCTCCTTCCGGCCCCTGTCACTCCCACTGCGGGCCACCAAGTGCGCTCCAGCGGAGCCACAATGCGAGCCTTCACACCACGTGGCACAGGCTCATCCTCACTCAGAGAATGTGAGCAATTCATCCTTTGGAAGGGAAAGGTGTCACAAGAGTGACGACCTACAGATTCTCATAAGGAGCCACGACCTAGATCCCGTGCACCCGCAGTTCACAACAGGGCTCTCACTCCTATGAGAATCTAATGCCACAGCTGATCCGACAACAGATGGAGCCCCGCTCACTGCTTACCTCCTGCTGCGCGGCCTGGTTCCTAACAGGCTGCGGACTGGTGCCAGTTCATGGCCAGGGTTGGGGACCCCTGGTGCAATGTACACGCATCACCATCCGGAGCAAGGAGGAGGAGCACAGCCAAGGCTCCACCCATGCCTCTATGTAAGCGGCTGTATCCATCACCCGGCCGGGGCAGAGGAGACACAGCAGGCTCAGCAGAGAGGGCAGACGGCGCACAAACAAGTGTGCTGCAGCTAGGCCGAGCCCAGCAGACCCCAGGCCTGGCCTCGGAGAGTAGTCTCCCATGCCATCACCATGCCAGCTGTGTCCTCAGAGCAAGCCCCCTTCCAGCTAGCACGCAGAGTCCCCATTCCTTGTAAGAAACTGACAGAAAAAGCAAAACTTTAAATTGAACAGCCTAGAAGTGCCTGTCCCTTGGCTCAATTATGCTATTCGTAAGAATTTAGCCTAAGAAAGTAAATAAAAATCAAACATCTGTACAATCAGCAAAAAAAAAAGGGACTCTAGTACAAGGGGGACTGTGAGGGAACAGTGTCTGTCACACTTCTGCTAGGAGAAACGTTTCTCACAGGCTGAGTTATATTCCCAGGGACCTACAAGTTCTCTACAAAACCTTAACATGCTTTTTCTTCATGGAAATAGAGAACCTCTTCTTCATTTGAGCCTCTTCTGGGTCAACTGGACGGTCACATGACCTGGTATTGCCACATGATTACAGCATCCCATGTCTTGCAGCAGCGGCTATAACCACTTTGGAACTAAGTGAGCACAGAGCGACCAGGCTTTACTGTTCGTGTCTTAGCAACCATGGCTGGCTGACATCTGCCTAATTATCTCTGGAGAATGTTTAAATTCTGTAATAAAATATTTGTCAGTAATGCCGATAACATATTTCCACTAGTTGAGCATTTATTTTATTTTAAATAACGCAAGTATTATATTTAGCCAATATTTTTTGAAATGTAAACAGACTGAATGTAGGTTGACTCGGAATAGAGAGCAATATGTTCCAATTTAAAAACAAATGGAAGAAAAAATAAGAAAACTAGATTTACAATCAAGTTGTTATCAAAATCTAAATGAGTCATTTACAGAATCTACAGATTTCCTTCAGCAGTGTCGCAAGTTCTCTGCTGAAGTTAGAAATTGTTCAACATCTGCAAGAATTGAAATCTAAGCTCAGATGCTAATTCTGCTTCTAATTCCAGCAATAAGTGATACTTATATAAAACAGGTTTCAAAAGAACAGGAAGACTCCATCTGTACTGCTGAATAGGAAAGCTCACCAAACAAGACCTTGGTAGAATCGGTATTCTAAGATTACTCACTGGAAAGTTTCAACTAGGTAAGAGGTCTGACTATCCTGAACTTGTGGTAAATGAAGTCTTCAGGTTACACCTCCACAGCATAGCTGGACAAATCATACTCTCTGCATGTTGTATTAAGCCACCGTCCATACTCTCTTGGCAGCTTCCACTGTGTTTTACTTTTTAAACCCTGTCATGGAGTATGCATTACAAAAACCTCCAAATCCTCAGAGTAATGTTCCCTTTCCTATGCTGTCTTTCGAAATACACAAGTTTATATATTAATCTCAAATCTTGTGACACAACTCTGCTTCTTTTCACAGAACCCTGCTCTGCCCGAGAGTAGCAGGAACATCTGCTGAGCTAAAGCATCTAGCCCAGTGAGCTCAAGTGTCCAGTCCTCTGAAGCACCACGTGGGGGAGATGCTATCACTCACAAATGAGGATGTTAAGAGCAGTGATGTAATTGCCCCCCCACGCCCCCCTGGAGAGCCTGTCATATCAGTGTCACTTATTGAAATTCACCTTTCCTGATGCCACAATGCCACTCCGGCCACCCAGCAACTCCACATGAAGTCACAGTCTGGGTGCCGGCTTCCCACTCTGTTCACAGAGAAGCTCACACCGCACATCGACACCTCAAAGTCCAGTCGCTACTGCTTTCTGGTACTCTTGATAGCCACCAGCGTAAGTCCCCAACTCATTTTCCAAAGTTGTCAAAATTCCACAAAAACCCTATAGGACTATAAAGGAAGTGCAATGAATCCACATTAATTTGTAGAGAACATTGTTATGACATCAAGAATTTCCATTACGAAAATGGGATTTTCAATTTATCTTGGATTTAATATCCATTTATAAGCTATGTAATTTTCACCATAAAGGCCTCATATCTAGTCAAATACATGTATTCCTCCAGGGATCTTGGTTCATGTTGTGAGTGGGGTATTTACTTTTATTAAAAACTTAAGTATTTTAATCATACAAACAAAAAACGAATGTAACATTGAACACCCCTGTGCTTCTCCCGCTGTCAAGTCCTAGCACTCTGCAGTAGGTGCTCAGATATAAGAAACAAGGCAAGGTGGACAGAGCTGAAGTCCTCACGTAGCCCCTTCCAACCCCATTTCCATTCCTCTGGCTTCTCAGAGACACTCACTATCTTGATGCCCACCCCAGGTTATTTAACAGCTTTGCTACCTCCTGTATCCGCATAACACAGCTTTGCACATCTTATAAATGCATATTTAAAGTTCACTACAGTTCGTGTCGATCGGCTCTTTTACTCAGTGCTGCAACTGTCCATGCAGGTGCACGTGCAACCCTCAAGTCTACACCATTCATTTTAGCCATCGGGCAGAGTCCCTTGTACAGCTATTACAGCTCACCGTCCACTCTCCTCTTGATGACCAGTTAGGTTTCCAATTTCACAATCTCAAGCAGCCCTCAAGAACCTTGAATAGTCTAGCATATATCTCCTGATACTATGTGGAAGTTCTTCTCAGGCAGAAACGTTCAAACTTCTTAACCAAAAGAAGTCCCACGGTGAGCAGTACATTTTGCACAGCAACCTAGTATGTATGTACATATACATATACATACACACACACACACACACACACACAGACATTTTACACACATGCTGCTCTCTGCAGTTTCTCTCAACTGAAGGTCCTATACCATTAGTGAGCATGAAAACAATTCTGACAAACCCTTACACTCTTGGGCTATGGCCCTCCCCAATTGAGACAACATTTCCATCATCTCAGAATGTTCCCTTGTGTCACTTTTCAGGCAACCCCTGCTGTCCCTCCCAGGAAATGAATGGCTGATGTGACTCTAACACTAAATATTAACTTTACTTGTTCTGGAAATTCATATAGATGGAATTATGTCACATGTACTCTTCTGTGGGTCTTTTTAACTAGCACTCTTTCATAAGTTAGCTTACATTCCTTGTTTTCTAAGAATTTTGTCAAGAACTATATCAAATATCATATCATTTTCTAACTCATATTATATACTTAGCTCGTTAATTTCCAAGCTTCCCATGTAGGCAAGTGCACTTCAGCTGTCCCCCAATCTTAACAGGTCGTGTTTTTGTCATTCTGTTCTAAATATCTTCTACTTTTCACTGAGTTGCTCTTCGACCTATACGTCTAAGCATAGGATTTTGTCTCTCTGCTCTGGACAAGAACAAAAATAGGTTTCAATATATAATTAGAGCTGGGAAATGTTGCTGCTCTATCATGTTACTCACTCGGCCACACTGGGCTTCAAGGATGTGATGTGTTCAGTGTAAATTCTCGGGAATTTGTCCACACTTGCTTTGAAGTCTAGTGCATAACTTATGTTTGTAAAATCCCATGAGTACTTGCAGAGAATGTTCTGCTATTGTCAGGTGCTAGCTAACTGGACTCTTCCAATCCTTTATAATCTTGTAACTTTTTAATCCACCTTTTCTTAAATTGCTGAGAAATGTGCTATAATTTCCTACTGCAATCAGGGATCTGTTGATACATCCATATACCTCTGCCAGTTTCACCTTAGAAGGTACACCCAGCGCACCCTGTCCATTCCCTTGCTTTTAAGCTACATCATCATACTTTTTGAGGAGTACCTCTACTCACAGAAAGCACTGAGTAGGAAGACTACAGGCATGTGCCACCACGACCAGCTCATCTTTGATTTTTTTGCAGAAACAAAGTTGCACTATGTTACGCAGGCTGGTCTTGAACTCCTGGGCTCAAGTGATTCTCCCGCCTCAGTCTCCAAAAGTGCTAGGATTACAGGAGTGAGCCACCATGCCCAGTCACACTCTTACATTCTTTATACTGGAAAACTTTAACTCGTCATTGGGTTGCAGGTGAAGACAGCAGCCTATTACAAGCCATAACAAATGAATTTTTTGAAACCAGAATCTAACGAGGATAGGGAAAAGACAAGGAAAAAACAGAAGCAAAACCATACTCAATGGAAAACCAATGAGGAACAACTGAGAACTGATCAGAGACTAAGAACTCCAGGCTAGCTGCAGGGAAAGCTGAAACGTGTCCTGCTCACACAGAATCCTGAGAAAGTTCAGGAACCAATGCACCTGTCAGAGCAAGGGTGAAGGCTCAGAAGGGGGCAGGAGATACAATAGGACTAGGGAAGAGCCTCTGGAGAAAGACCCTGAGGATCCTTGACCCCACTGGACACCTCGGTGTTTATCTCTACAGGGGGTGAAAACAGCATCCCTGACTAGGAGCCGGCCTGGGCCTCCTCCTCGGGAAGAAAAGGAGGAGCAGAGAGCACAGCACACAGAGCTGGCTGTAGGACTCGACCCATCCTCCATGCTTCTGGCTCCCCAATACCAGGCGGACTTCTGCCTCTTCTTCAGGCACCAGAGACGGAGGAAAGCCCAGGAAGAGAGGCGTTGTTGAGAGTCTACCAGCCACAACCTGCCTGGCCACCACGGTGACACAGAGAGGGGACCAGCTTCACCCACAGGTTTAGTTCTGGTCAGCATTTAGACCCCTCCTTCTTACTCAAGGATTACTTTGATTATCTGAAGAAAAGTGGAAAACAAAAGCAAGAAAATGCAGCTTTAAGAAAATTGAGACCCTACAGAAACAGTAAACATTTTAACCCTTTGCACTCAGATGTCCCCTCTGAGGGGACACCGTAAATCTAGCAAACCACTCAGATGTCCCCTTTCAGGGGACAAAAAGGGATTGCTGATGATAACACAGGACAAACTGATGCCAGAGCAAATTTTTCAAAAATGTACATTTCCTTGAAGTTTTCCATCCAAATTGCTTGAAAAAGCAAATAAAGAGATGGAATATATGCTGACAAATGATCGCTCAGCTGAGAAGTGGTTTCCAGGAATCAGGAGTGCATCCTTCCACATCTTCTTCCAACAACAGACTGGACGATAAATTACACATGTGGGAAGAAGAAAACCAGACTGCACTGTCTGCTCCAAGAAAAAAAAACACCAGGTGGAAGACGTCACACAAATTACTATTGCACAACACATATAAGTGACCCTGGCAATGCATGTCGGTGACTGTGTCACACGTTACCACAGGTCAGAAAAACGTGAGATATACAATTTTGACTTTTTTGTCATAAACAAATTCCTCAAGGTCCAAAATGGCAGTACAAGTCAAATATCATTACAACAAAATAACTGGTTCCAACAGTGTACTATTTATTACGAAGGAATTTGTTTTTTGCCATTTTATAAATCAGTGTGGTTGAGTTGCTGGTAGGTGGCCCATGAGCTGTCTCCAAGTGCAAAGGGTTAAAAATCCCCACTATAGCCAAAGCCACGAGCAGACACAGCCCAGAAGCAGGAGCTGTATGCCCTCCAAGTGAGCACTCGGAGAGCAGACTGGCTCCGGGTGGCCTGGCAGCTCATGACGGCAGGCACAGACAACATCAACAGCAGGGCTGGAAGATAAAGGAGAGGAAATCTTCCCGAAAGCAGAAAAGGAAGATGCAGAAGAGTGAAGTGACGAAAAATGAAGATCCACTGGAGGCCCAACGTCCCAACAGGAGGCCCCGAGACACAGAGACAATAGAGAGCAGGGTCCAACGAGGAAACCAAGAAGCTACGGATGGAAAGGCCCACCGAGAGTCCAGGCCACAGACGAACACACACCTGCACCAAGGTCCATGCAGCGACACTTCTGGTGCCAAGGACGAAAAAGGGCCTGAAGTTCCCAGGGAGAAAAGAGGGCTCTACAGGTAACAATCACAGCAGCAGTGAGTCAAGTCATAATTCTGGGGGAAGAAAACATGACTTCCAACCTAGACTCTGACCCCAGCCAGGGTTAGGGCAGGGCTAGAAGGCAATTCCAGACATGCAACGTTTCCAAACGCTTCCACTGCAACACACTCTCCGGGAAGGCCCTGAGGATGTGTGTCATCAAAAGGAGAGGGCAGCCAGGTGCGGTGGCTCAGCCTATAACCCAACACTTTAGGAGGCCAAGGAGAGTGAATTGCCTGAGCCCACGGGTTTGAGGCCAGCCCGGGCAACTTGGAGAGATCTCATCTCTACAATAAGTCAAAAATTAGCCAGGCTAGGTGGTACGCACCTGTAGTTCTGGCTATGTGGAAGCCTAAGGCAGAAGGATCACTGGAGCCCAGCAGGTCGACTCTGGGTGACAGAGTGAGACTCCAACTCAAAAAAGGTGGGGGGGGGGCAGTAAAACAGGAAAATAGGAGACCCAGCAAGGGAGAGATGGAGGAAGGCCACGGCACACAGGTTAAGAAGCCAGGGTGCCAGCTGAGGACGAGGACGAGGTATCAGGCAGCTGGTGTGATATGGAGCAGGTTTCAAGAAGCAGCCAAGATCACACCCTAGGGAACAGGCTTCTCTCCCTAGGGAACAGACCCAACACAAGTCACGGACACATCACTGGCACGTGGAGACCATGCTGGTGACGGCAAGTAGACAAGGCATGAGGAGGCCAGGAGCACAGAGTGACTGCTCTCTACCGGAGTCTCGGCAAGGGCCCTTCAAGCCCAGGTGCCAAGGCAAGAGAACACATCCCTCCCGGGCAGCAGAAGCACCATTGTGCCTGTATCCACAGGGACATGGCATTTCTCTAGACCAATGCTGCCCACAGAAGCGGGATGTAAGGGACGTGTCAGTGGTAAGTTACAACAGTGAAGCCAGGGAGCCACAGTCAGTTTGGGCTGTCATCCCAATGGCACTGGCAGGCTGGGGTGGCACCTTCCTCTGGGCTGCAGTCTTCTCACGATATCTGCACATGGAGGAGAGGGCACTCCTTGGGGCCTCTGTGGGGGGCACTAACCCCACTCACCAGGGCACCACCCTCCTGCTATGACTTCCTAACGCCCTCATGCTAGCAGCTGCAAGAGAAAATCCAGATTTTTAATCATTTGATAACTGTATTACTTTAAATCACTATATCCAAAATGTTCTCAGGTCAATACACAGTCACTACCAGTGAAGTATCTGACCTACGTTTTGGGCCAAGTGTTAGAAATCTAGTGTGTATTCACACCTGCAGGCCAGCTCAAGTCAGAGCAGATGCCTCTCAAGTGCTCCATGGCCACACGCGGCCAGCGGCTATTGTGCCAGACAGAGCAGTTTTGCAGGACACACGAGCACTCATAGCAGCGGCACCATTTCTGGAGAGCGGAACTGGCAGCAGGAGGCAGAGATGTGAGAGAGACTCGCTTTTCTCAGTATTGACTACCTCGCTTCTTCTGACTTCTACTCCATATGCACGTATCACTTATTCAATAACGAGTAAAGCTCACTCTCTAAATAAATGACACATGCTGGTATTCCCTGACCTGCTCCTAGAAATCTATCGTATCTTATAGACACAACTGCACAGGTGCAAAATGATGATAAAGTTATTTGTTGCAGCACTGCTGCTAACAGCACAAGGCTGGAAGTAGTTAAATGGCCATCGATACAGACACCCACAGAAAATAATAATATGCAACTCAAGAAAAAAGGCACTCGTTACATACTGGCCTGGAATCACCCGTAAGACGCACTGTTCAGTGACACATATGACCGTTTGTACTACAAGGTAATAAAAATATATAATCTCTGGAACAATATGCAAAATAACTGGCGAAGCTACTAGCCTTTGGAAAGGCAATTAGGTGGCAAGGAACAGTCTGGCAAGGAGACTGGTCACTGTTTAGTCTTTGGATTTCAAATTACAGCGTATCACCTTTTCAGATTCGCCAGGCTCCACTGAAGCCACAGCTCCTTCCTGGCCCTTCGGCCCTGTGGCGGTCCCTAAGTTCACCTCAAGAGAAGCTTCTCTAGACGCCTACGCAGATGGGCGTGAGGTCTTTCTCCCGGAAGCCTGGGTGTTTCAATGGGGTCCAAGCAGGTGTACATATCCGGCCACTGTAGTCTTGGCATGTCACTGCCCTGGCTCTGTCTCTCTCCCTTGAGTGGCATCACCACCTCACCCTATCTCTAGTGAAAGCCCCAAGGCCGGGACTGATGTGTTTTTCTCAATGTCTGGGACCTGGGCACTTTCTCTCTTAAGGTCAACTATACACACAAGAGAAAACCTGTCTTTTATTTCATTCAACATTCCCATGTGTGTACAGTAGGAGGAATGGCTCAACCCATGTCTGTGTCATTTTTAAGAAGTTCAGACAAAGACAGCATAGGCAGGAATGGCACACATGGCAGAAAGCAGCACAATCACTGAGAAAGGCCTGAACGCCACAGTCCCTCTCCAAGGGGAAGACTGACTGACTAAGAACACATCAGTCAGTCGAGAACAGAGAAAGCAAATGGAGACTGCATTCTCACAAGGTCTGGAGAAAAGAGGAATTTCAAAAATGTTCAAACTCAGAGAAATACAAAATGTTCCCCAGATATCTATGCGAACTTTTACTTCAAAAGAAAATCAAAGTTAATTATTTCAAAACAGATACCTTAAACATGATGACGGGGCCCCACAGAAAAGTCACCATTATCATTGGTCCTCCGGATCTGGGGGTTCTGAATCCATTAGTTTAACCAACCACAGGCCAAAAATAGTTGGAAAAGAACTGCATGCACTGAACATGCACAGACTTTTTTCTTCCCAGGATTTCTTCAACAGTACAGCATGGCAACTACCTACACAGCATCACACTGCACTCCGTATTAAGTCATCTAGAGCTGTCCGAAGGTACACAGGCAGGTGTACAGAGGGGCCTGAGCACTCTCAGATCTGGGGGTCCACAGGAGGTCCTGGGCAGTCCCCCATGGAGACAGAGGGACAGCCGTGTCAGAGCTTTGGCCACCTACGTTCAAACAGATCACAGGGCACAGCAGCACCAGCATCATCGATGGACAGGGACTTCACAACCATCTGCGTCAGAGAAGTCACTCATTAGTCATCAGGACAACAGAAAGCATTAAAATATATAAAAACCAATATTGGCAAACATATTTCTCAGTTCTCACTGTCACGATGCTCTCTCTGAAGCAGAAGCTAGTTAGGAGAGGCACTGCCCACAGGGACTGAGGCTGGCCCCACAGAGCATGACAGGCAGAGCACCTTTCAGACAAAGCCAACAGGTAACGCCAGGGTCGCCTGATAGACTGTCAATTCCAACGGAGAGTCTGAGTTTAACCCTATTTCAGGGCAAGGCCACATCACAAGGGACCGCTGTGGCCACTTTTGTGCTACTTTTGTGCCTACGCGCTCCTTTTGAGAGGTGGCCACTTTTGTGGCCACTTTTGTGCCTACGAGCTCCTTCCACTGGCCGTGAATGAGCTGCGGGGACGCATCACTCTGATCAGCCTGTAAACACAACTGACATACTGGTTCAATATGCCCAGACTGCAAAACAGCACTCATCATGAGACTACTCAGGTCCAGACTCAAATCAGCACGAGCAGTAAGTACTCCAAAGGCCCTTCAAGTTCCCAGAGTCTGTCTTGACCCTCTCACAAAGCAGCAACCAACACCCCCCTCAAGTTACGTGGTCAGGCTGCAGAAGTTCATCTACAGCAAAGGCTAGAGCTCGCTGTCCAAGAGAAACTTCAGCCACGATGGGAACATCCTGCACCTGCGCTGTCCAATACAGCAGCCATCAGACACACCTGCTGTCTAACCACAGACCAAGGTAAAATAAAACACAGCACTCAGTTCCTCAGTTGGGGGCCACACTTCAGGGCTAACAGCCACCTAGGCGGCAGCTGCCTGTGAAGACTGAGCAGCCAAGACCAAGGCTTCTCTAAGCCCCGCAGGCCCCCAGTGGTGCTTTGAGGGCTTCCTGGGGAAGGACAGAGGAAACTCGCCAGGCAGGACTTCTGCAGCTGCCTTCTCCCTCTAGAGCGTCCCTCCTGCCACCTGTTTTGCATCTTGGAACTCTGCACATTTCTCCCGAAAGGCTTCCTGGCGGCTGCGCACAGGTGACACATGCTGGAAATCTGAACACTGCTGGCAGGAGTGGCCAGCACTCAAACCAGACCAAAGCTGGACCTCCTGGCACAAGAAAAGCTGAACTGGCGGCCAGCATGAAAGACAGCCACCTCTGTCCAGGGAACTCGGGAGTCGGTCTCAACGCTCACGGCCACAGGCACGGCACCTCTGGTCAACAACAAGCCTCACCAGCTCACCCAGGTTGAGGACAGCTCTGTGCAGCCCGTTCAGGAGCTCACCTGGGACACTGCAAGTCAGGTTCCCCACGCCGTGAAATGACAGCCGCCATCAAGAAGGAGGGTCCCGTACTCACCAGACCCTAGCCATCACCTCCAGCAGGCTTCTGGAAAGAACTGAAGCCACACGTGAAGGTGCAGCACACCCTGCCACAAGGGCAAGTCACGGGAGCACAGTCCACTCCTCTACTGCCGCAGACCTGGAGCCTTTTTGACTTGAGGGACTCAAGGTAGTGAACAGATGTACTTCTGCGAGGTCCCCCAAGACTCTTCTTTCTTCCTAACTGAATAAACCACTCTGGAAACCAACCCCCCCTCCCCCCCATGAAGGAACGCAGGGCACAGCAGAGGACTCAAGGACAGGCAGGTTTTCACATGCAAACAAGACTCTTCAGGGCAATGGAATCCCAGATTTTGAAAAATGACAGAACTACCTGAGAAAATTAGTGACAACCTCACAGGAAATTCACAAATTTTAATGAGAATGGATCACTTTAGGATTCCCATCTTCTGAAAAACACAAACCTAAAGCTACCTCAAGTCTGTGTCCTATCAAAGGGGCTGGATCACAAATAAGAAGAACCCGCTAAACTAGGAGAAACACTCCAGAAAGCGAGGCGAGCTCACAGTCAGAATTGCCCTAACATTTCTGGCTACCTGAAGTAGCCAGAGGCAGTGTCTAAACCCACCTGGCTTGGACAAATGACATTCTCCCTACGTGAAATTGGCGAATTGAAGCTGAGAGCTATCACTGAGATGGGGATCTAGAATCAGCATTGAAAAATGCCATGCGCAACACATCACCATTACACCAATCTGAAAAAATGATCAAAATTCATCGGTGAAACACGATAAGCCTCTAACTGTGCATTTGTAAATAAGAAAGGTTGGATTACCTTTGTACTACTGCTAAAAAAAAACAACAAAAAAAACAGCTCTATTTGTCATAGCCAAGGCTGCATAGCATGAGGTGACCAATCCTTATCTGATGGAGTGGATGGCTTTAGAAAGCAGCCCCAGGTGAGAAGGAAAAAGAGCCCTGAGAATCACCAAAGCCTGTCCTGGAGAGCAGTCACATGGAGGAGTCAAGAAGCCCTCAGAGACTGGCCGACCCTTGCTCTGTCCTGGAAATCTCCAGCAACTCAATCTCAAAGGCTGAAATAAAGTTTTCTACATGGCACTCTGCAAACCAACCCCCAAAATGAGTTCCTCTGAAAGAAAAAAAAAAAGCGTGGCCCAGTCTTCATGAGGGCGGGCATGAGGGCCGCTCACTGTGGAATCATGCTCCCTGGGTGGCAAGGTGCGGACACACCCTGGTCACAGCAGATATTGAGGTCCCTCAGGAAGGAGCACTCCACCCTTCCCGAGTGTCTGTCATCGCCTGCACGACACACTCACATATGTGCTGGAGATTTCTACATCCTGAAAAGCTTTTCCCAAACGCAATTTAAGCTCACTGGTGGACAGGCACTGCTGGGCTCCCAGACCAGTCCTGCGTGGAATGGCCCCGAAAGCTCTGGGCAGGCTGTAGATATTTGTCTTAGGTCCTGCAGATGATCCCACCATCCACTTCAGCTGTTATCTGCTATTCCTAACAATAGACAGGAGACTAACAGCTTCACAACCTCTGACCCACCCTGCCACACCCCCAT
Source organism: Tarsius wallacei (assembly GCA_963574415.1). NCBI lineage: Eukaryota > Metazoa > Chordata > Mammalia > Primates > Tarsiidae > Tarsius > Tarsius wallacei. The sequence goes on along the minus strand of CAUYQG010062735.1, from coordinate 1,531 downwards.
AACCCTTCGCACACCCAGTCTATTGGTTCCAGTCTACTGTGTGTTTAGAAGCCAGATAATTCTGTGTGTCAGAAACATTTTCAATAATACTAGCAGGCCCTGACAGGATCTCAAGGCGCTCTGTGCTTCAGGTATGAACTGGGCGCTCTGGTTGCCAGGCCTCTGATGCTCAGAGTCTGCTAGGAGGACAGGGCAGGCAAACTTCCTGGGTGAGGAGCCCAGACAAAAGCCATGGCTGGAGAGAAGAGATCGTCTCAGGTGACGTTCTGGGTACCTGAATCCCCAGCAGACTAAGACAGAGCGGTTATTACCTCTATTTCCGTCAGAAAACTAAGGCTTGGGGTTAAGCAGTAACTCGCCCCATGTGGTAACTGAGAAACTGGATGCTAGCCTGGGGCTCTGACCCTGAAACCCAGGCTGCCTCTCCACGATGCAAGACGCTGCCCAGGCCCTATTCTCGGTCTGACTAGTTGTTTCTACACTCGATTCCTGGTCCTTCCACTGGACCCTGACTAGCCCGAGTTTGCTTGCTCTCCTTGCCCAGTTTCCATAACTGAAGGGCAATGGAGAACCCGACGGAGGCCACATGGAGCCCAGCTCTGCGGTGTGCCACTGCTCAGCAGCAAGCGTGCTTCTCAGAGGCTGACACGGCTTGTGTGTACAGACGGCAAAATGAGTGCCAAGCTCTCCCAGCACACAGTTCCCAGTGACACCGAATTCACACACCTGCCGGGGGATGCCCTCTACAGGACAGGAGCAATGGCAGCCAAGGGGGGGCTCAGGCCACTGGGGGATGAGCACAGCACCCCCTTGACTCACACCAGCATCCCCTTCCACTCTCGACCCAGAGAGGCGGGTGGGAGCAGCAGGTCCACTCTTAATTCCATCAGGATGGGGTGCTCGTTTGCTGTTAGTTACTTCATTGCCTAGTGCAGGGCCTGACACACAGGAAAAGCTGCTTGCTGCATAAACCAGCAAACGTTCCTTGCTCAGTAAATACAAGGTATCTTTTGTACAGATGCCTGACCCTCCAGAAACTGGTGGGATTCATTCCTCTTCATATTTGCTGGCTTGCCTTTGCAAGGCTTACCGGAAACACTTTTCCCCATACAGAGACAAAGGGCCTAAAAACAGCTCCTCCACTCCCATTTAACTGCATAAACTGCCGGCTAGAGACCTGCCGTATTCCTACATTTTTGCACCTGGCCAGCTTTTGGGTCTGCAGGTGTTCCTTATCGGTTCTGGTTTTGTTGGCTTTATGCCCTAGTACTCCACAAGCCTGGTTCTGCAGCCACTCCTCTATTCAGGCCTTTGGTGATGCCCGGGAAAGCGTGTGCGTGTCGTCCAGCAGATAGGGACTTGGGACAGTTTGAGAGGCGAGAGGCTTGTCTTTCAGTTTGGGCTGCAGGTCTTTTGATGGGAGTGGAGGAGCTGTTTTTAGGCCCTTTGTCTCTGTATGGGGAAAAGTGTTTCCGGTAAGCCTTGCAAAGGCAAGCCAGCAAATATGAAGAGGAATGAATCCCACCAGTTT